>JASCZW010010835.1:0-34608 GCA_034211315.2 Aedes japonicus | reverse complement strand
TTATGTTGCTATCAAGATGACCGATTTAATGAAAAGTAATTCAGACATTATTAATCAATTCACTGTTGTTCACTTTTGTATGTTTTCCGACTTTCTTAACTTTTGAGACAATATGATTTCACTGGTTAAGCTGAACAGATTATCTCTATGATCTTCAAAAATAGTGGTATAATTTTTATTTTGTTTTTGTTTTGCTTAAAATGCCTTTATTGAGTAGGTAGTTTTGGATTTTTCTTGCATCATACAACACACTTTTAGTTAGAATTTCATTTGAATTTTCTAGAAGCATTTTAAACTTTTTGTCCTAAACTATTTTTGACTAAACTATATTTGATCGCCCTCACCATCATTTAAAACCGCATCGGGCGCAACTAAAAGCGCTAGCAAAATTGTGGTGCGACCTGCATTGCCAATTTTTTTTAATAAACTGGAAAAAAACTGGATACAAAAAAAGCCCGCATAATGAAAAACCATGTGCCGCATATTCCAATCTATATGTTGCATGTAAAATATATTGTTACAATATATGGAAATGTTCTGTAATTGTTTTAACTATAAATTCTTTACACTAACACATACGGTTACTGTATACCATATTGTCTTTGTAAGATTTCTTATATAGAACGAAAATAACCTCCTATTCAGCATAATGTTTTTTAGGCTCTTACATCTGATATATGGTTAAAACTGTATAGGAAACTGATAACTTATAGTTATCAACTATCACAACAATATGGAAATAGTTATCAGCTGGGTACCCGTTCTGCTTACTGAGCAGATGGTCGGGAGTTCAATCCCGTCCATCCCCTTCCTTGCCATTTGTCACTCGCCTCTTTCTATCACCACTAGATTTGAAAAGCAGTCTACTGTTCTTTCATTGACCGCATCACTTACCACAGTGCATCCATGATCTAAAAATAACCTACCTCACTAACACACAACTATCCTTCCCTTGGCAATTGTAGAGTCTCTGATAACAACGATTGTCAAATTAATCATCCTTCTTCCCCCCTCCCCAAAAAACCGTGAGGACGAGGCCGGCGTCGGTACTGATCTATAAATAGAATTAGTGAACTTGTGAATTGAAGCTGTAAAGCTACTCCCAAGCTCCATTTATGTGGTTCTCTGTGCAATTACACTAGCTCTGTTCAGTAACGGAGTAGCAACTACAAAATTGCACGGTCGTCTCTAAAAAAGCAATATGGAAATAGTTATCAATAATATGCGAATTGTCAATGAATGGTTTTTAACTATGCGTGGAACTACGAAGGACATTTTGTCTTGTATACGCTTGACCAAAATGACGTTTCATTCTTTGAATCTGCTGTGCGCACCAATCCACTATTTAAAGCGGAGGAGCACAAGATGATGCACTAGTGAGCGCCGATTAAACTTTAAAAAGCTCCATCTGACAGATAGAGAAAGTTTATTTATAAACGCTATAAAACAGCAGTGTTATAACCCGAGAAGAGTTTGAGATCAAATTGAAAACTCAATATGATGTTGTGAAATTGCCGATAAGGATTACTCAGGTTGCTGTCGGTTTGGTCGTTTTAAAGGTTAAAAGATCAAAATTGATGGCAAAAATTTATTCCTGTGACCTCAAATTTAAAACTGATCCTGCAATCAGTGAGAGCAAATTGAAAAGTCAATTTGCTGTACATTTTTCCTGTTGATAGCAAAATGAGTATTCTAGTTGATAATCTGTCAAGACAATGAAAACAAAGTGACCTTTCTCAGAGAAAAGTGAATGGAAGATGTTCGGGAGTAACATCACCCTACCCTCGCTACGCCCCTGCCGAATGAGAGGGTTCTCTCTCCGAACGATCGTTCCACCGAATCGAGACGATAATCTCCCTACCACTTCGACCTATAGTCACTAGATTCATAGTCTGGCGGATACAACGACGGGAGCCAATTTGAACTGTCACTTGGCGGAGCCAATCGAGCATATCTCGAGTAATTCATGTTCATGGCCTAAAAGCCATTTGTAAACAATGACTTTAAATATCGATTTCTCTTGAATCTTAAATCACTCTCGTGAAATGAAAGCAGCATTTGGTAGAAGAATGTTAGTTCTACCATATGGAGTAGTAGGATATAGTGAGATTCTCGTGATTCGTGTGAAATCAACGTTTAAAGTCATTGTTTAGAAATGGCTTTTAGGCGCTTAACATGAATTACTCGAGATATGCTCGATTGGCTCCGCCAACTGACAGTTCAAATTGGCTCCCCTCGTTGTATCCGCCAGACTATGAATCTAGTGACTATACTTCGACCGATAGTGACAGCGATCATGGGTGATCGTTATCGGTGACGTCAAAGTGGTAGAAAGATTATCGTCTCGATTCGGTGGAACGATCGTTGGGAGAGAGAACCCTCTCATTCGGCAGGGGCGTAGCGAAGGTAGGGTAATGTTAGTCCCGAACATACTCACCCACCTTTGTTAGGATTCGAGTATTCAACTCCTAGCAGCCATCATACCCAGAGCTATATCGATCCAAAAGTAATGGCGATGTGGAGATAGTTAATTATGCCGCAGTGATGGCTGCTTACTAATTGTTTCCACCAACCAACCCGGTCGAGTGTTGAGGAGCCACACAGGATCGAAGGAACAAAGGATCGGTTCCGCAACATTATGGTCCTTCGAACCGGATAAATCGGCAACCATAATGTTGGGTTACCGGACCCTAACCAACACCGATTGGGGAGCAATCAATCATGGACGACGATGACGCACCTCAACATCCTCACCCACCCAGCAATGAATCCAGATTGCTGAAAATAAAGAGAGAGAATCCTCTACGACGGAAGGAAGGGAAGGTGCATGTTGAAATCATTGTTGACTTTTCGTTGGCTCTGAGTGTGGTAGAAGGCACAGTTTCTCCAATGCACGTTTAAGAGTCCCTGATTTTGTTTTCAATGTGACCACCCTCACGACCCCGTCAGCTCCTGGATGGAGATCCGTTATACGACCCATTTTCCATCGCATCGGAGGCTGGTTATCGTCCCGAATGATGACAAGTTTGCCAACCTCAATTTGAATTGGTGGCTTCCAACGTTTTCTTCTCCCTTGGAGTTGAGATGGATATTCGCGCCGCCATCTCTTGCAAAAATCCTGAAGAATTTTCTGCATTAATTGGAAGCGGTTTAGATGATTCATCGGAACATGATCCAATTCCTGATCTGGTAGGGTCTGTAGACTTGAACCGATCAAAAAATGGGACGGCGTTAGTGGCTCCAAATCGTTCGGATCGTCTGACATAGGCGCCAACAGTCGGGAATTTAAACATCCTTCCACCTGAACGAGCAACGTATTGAAATCTTCCGGTGACATCACAGTTTCTCCCACTACCTTAAGTAGGTTTGCTTTAGCAGACCGTACTGCAGCCTCCCATAGGCCCCCAAAATTAGGTGCACTTGGTAGATTAAAATGCCATTAAATCCCTTCTTCCAGACAGTATTTTGTTACCCCTTCTTGGTGGTCCTTCTTTCTTACCAACTCGTAATGCTCCCGCAGTTTGTTTCGTGCTCCAAGAAAATTGGTCCCATTGTCAATCCCAATGAATATGTCAAATGACAGATCGGATACCAGCTCCAGATGCACTGCCTTGGTGCAAAGGCAGATGAAAACAGCGATGTACATTTTCACAGCAGGTCGCCGTGGTACTGGTCGTAGGTAAAATGGCCCACAAAAGTCCACACCTGTCTGAGAAAAGGGACGGGATACAGTAACGCGTGGTGCTGGTAGGTCTTCCATTAACTGCTCGATAGACGATGGCTTGGATCGAAAGCATTTTATACACCGATGAACTATGTTTCGGGCTACACTTCTGCCTCCCAACGACCAAAAGCGTAAACGAACGGTTGCAAATAATAATTGCGGTCCAGCATGTAACAATTTTTCATGGTGATATTGTAGGATTAATTTGGTAAGCTGATGACGAGCTGGCAAAATCAAAGGGTGTTTAGCATCGTCCGCTTCTTCTGAATGGCGTGGTCTGCCTCCTATTCTAAAAACTTGTTCTTTGAATATGTATAGGTTAAACCATCTCAGTGGTGATTTCCTCGGAACCGATTCTCCCTTTGTAAGCGCCTTCCATTCTTCCACAAAGCATTCCCGTTGAACCATCCGAATCAATTCCAAAATGTTGCGGAACCGATCCTTTATTCCTTCGATCCTGTGTGGCTCCTCAATACTCGACCGGGTTGGTTGGTTGATGGGTGTAGGAGTGTTTCTTCCCAGAAAATTAGTGGGTCATTCCTCCTTTAAATTATTAACACACACTCGCGGACAAACAGTATATTTACAGCAAACACAAATGACACATTGAACATTTATTTTATTCTTAATCTTAATATTAAAACTATTCTGAACAATTTTAAAACCATGGGCCATGCGAAGGCCTTCACCGACGTGCTGGCGATTAGATTACGGGTCGAGTTGGAACTGGTGCGATATGATGATGTTGATCACCGTCACACCGGCGATCGATGTTCGTGGATATGGTAGATAATGAGAATGAGATCCGGCTCTCTCATCCTCACCTCTCATTAAAGGGCGATACGGTCAAAATTTAGTCAATATCAACTTGACGTATTTCTTTCAATTTTGCATTTAAAAACCCTGAACACCCCTCATTTTGAAGGTGTGTGTGTGTAGAATGTTGCTCCTATTTTGATTTTGGAATTCACTCTTCAGTTGTCAAAATGCCGTCGAAGCAAGAAGAGCAGCGTATCAAAATTTTGCTCGCGCATCGCGAAAATCCGAGCTACTCGCACGCAAAGTTGGCAAAATCGCTAAAAGTTGCCAAATCAACCGTTACAAATGTAATTAAAGTGTTTGGGGAACGTTTGTCGACAGCCAGGAAGTCTGGATCGGGAGGAAATCGAAAACCGGAAGCCGCTGAGACGACAAAGAGAGTTGCCGGTAGTTTCAAGCAAAACCCTAACCTATCTCTCCGAGATGCCGCAAATAAGCTGGATGTATCGTCTACAACCGTGCATCGAGCCAAAAAACGAGCCGGACTATCGACTTACAAGAAGGTAGTGACTCCAAATCGCGATGATAAACAAAATACGACGGCCAAAGCGCGATCCCGGAGGCTGTACACGACGATGCTGACGAAGTTTGACTGCGTGGTAATGGACGACGAAACCTACGTCAAAGCCGACTACAAGCAGCTTCCGGGACAGGAGTTTTATACGGCAAAAGGAAGGGTAGCAGATATTTTCAAGCACACGAAACTGTCAAAGTTCGCAAAGAAATATCTGGTTTGGCAAGCCATCTGTACCTGTGACTTGAAAAGCAGCATTTTCATATCTTCCGGGACTGTCAACCAAGAAATTTACGTGAAAGAGTGTTTGAATAAACGTCTGCTGCCTTTCCTGAAGAAACCTGGCATCTTGCCATTACGGTAAAAAGGCCATGGAGTGGTACGCCGCCAACAACGTGCAGGTGGTTCCCAAGGACAAGAACCCTCCCAACACGCCAGAGCTCCGCCCAATTGAGAAATACTGGGCTATTGTCAAGCGGAACCCAAAGAAGACCAAGAAAACTGCTAAGGACGAGCAGCAGTTCAAGGCAAACTGGCTTTCTGCGGCGAAGAAGGTGGACAAGGTGGCTGTACAAAATCTGATGGCAGGGGTCAAGCGTAAGGCCCGGCAATTCGGATTTGTAAAAGCGGAAGCCTAACTGAATATTTTTCCTGAATTTTATACTAATTGAACTTGAAAAAGAAATTTAATTTGATTTTTTAAATAAAGATTTCACCGATTTACACGCGTTTTCCCTTGACCAAATTTTGACCGTATCACCCTTTACTCCTTTGTCTCCGATATCCACGAACATCGATCGCCGGTGTGACGGTGATCAACATCATCATATCGCACCAGTTCCAACTCGACCCGTAATCTAATCGCCAGCACGTCGGTGAAGGGCTTCGCATGGCCCATGGTTTTTAAATTGTTCAGAATAGTTTTAATGTTAGGATTAAGAATAAAATAAATGTTCAATGTGTAATTTGTGTTTGCTGTAAATATACTGTTTGTCCGCGAGTGTGTGTTAATAATTTAAAGGAGGAATGACCCACTAATTTTCTGGGAAGAAACACTCCTACAACCCATCAACCAACCAACCCGGTCGAGTGTTGAGAAGCCACACAGGATCGAAGGAATAAAGGATCGGTTCCGCAACACTAGATTACAGCAAGATGAAAACTAAATGTGATATAGAATTTTGATTTTTATTTGATGTTGATAGCAAAATCAGATTTCGAATTGCTATCTTTATGATGTTAGACTTTACTCGGGAAGGGGATAGATCATTGCACGATAGCGTCATCAGTGCAGTTTTGACAGTTTAGGGAGCTTGTTTACGTGGACTTAAAACATGTTCGGTAAGATCGGTTTGAGATTTTGTGCTTTAATTTTATTACGATTGAAGGAAAATGGCCGGAAAACAGACACCAGTGCTTATTTTTACAACGTTTTCTGAATCTAATCGTACTTAATCTGGAGAAAGCCAATGATAATTTTCGTTTGAGCGGTTCAAATTCTAACACCTTCTAAACAAGCTCCCTGAACTGTCAAACAAGTGAGCATAATACATTCGGTGCAATGGTCTCTCTCCACATTCTAAAAAAAGGTTCTTTAATTAAAGGGTTAAAATCAATCTAGCCCTGTTTGTGTAAAAAAACTGGACAAACATTAGAAAAACTGGGCGATTTGAAGATTTAACTGTTCGTCTGGATCCCTTGAAAAAAACAGGTAGAATCCAGTTTAAACTGGAACATTAGCATTCCTGGGTGCGACTATTGCAAAGCATTGGGTGCTCAAATTTAGCAACGCAATAGTGGCGCGAGAGAGGGTTGCTATTCGACTACCAATTGTCAAAAATCACTGAGTGGTTTGTTGTTTATTTTTGTTTACACTATCACAAGTGCTTCAAAGTATAAGTGGCAAGGGCTCTGAATCGATTAAATTTCCTGATTATTGCCACTGTGGAATAATCTATCCCGAAGAGTAGCCGTAAGTAGATGTTATTTTGATTGTGGAATGAACTGGATCGTCGATGAAGATGAGACTCTCTGCGACCGGAACATACCAAAGCCCTCAGGTAATCGAAAACTTTGAGAAGCTTCTTGAGTTGAACCCTCAAACTCGCTTCATGACGTTGTACTATTTGTACATAACACAGGATGTCAGCCCTTGGCTGAATATTCCCAATCATGTTTGCTTCTTCGATGTCGGAAATTCGGTTCATTTTGATTGTTTCGTCTCAGTCGAAATCCATGCAACCCTGTTAGCAACGGCCGTTGTTGAATGGCAACCACCTCTTATAAAAAGGGCATGCAGCGTCATGCTAATCATCAGTTTTATTCTACCATCGCCCAGCGAACATCAGCAACAGCAAGAAGCAATTTGTAAATTAGAAAGTTAAAGAGAATTAAATAGCATTGCTAGTGTAGCCAACCAGTGTTCAACTATTCGTCGATTCCCGTCCCTGGCAAGAAGCAACGTCAACCCCCACCCAGCTCTTTTCAGAGCTCAAAAAGAGTTGAATCAATTGACGCTTGCCTTCTCCGCCCACCCTGTCGAATACAGTCCACTCCGCAACAAAAGGTGCACTCCGAGATCGAACATCAATTTGGTCCTTCGAACCGGATGACGAGCAGTTCCAAGAAGCTTTCGCCGTGAAAGTTTGCCCTGAGACGACCCTACCAAAGGATTGAATCGCCTGCCGCCTTCCAAGTGAAAAACACGTACGTTACCTAGCAACCTGCCAACCAAATAAACTGCTACTGCTGTTGCCAATGCCAACCGCGTTTGCGAAACAAAGTGACAAATCAAAATGAATCAAGACGGTGCGCAAGATGTCGGTACCGAGCAGCACCCAGCTGTCGGTTCACACTCGAATACATCAGGATCGTTCCACGGATTCGACGAATGGGAGACCCAACTGGATGAAGCTACAGCCAAGGAATATCGAGGATTGAGTCGCCAACGGTATGCAGCAAAAATGAAATTGATGCGGATCAAGCAGACAGTGATCAACTCGACGCTAGGATTGGCACAACTTGGTGTGCTATCCAAGAGTCTGGCGGTCAACTATGCCGAGTACAACCAATTCCACAGCAAGATAATTGCCATCGTTCCTGATGAAGCGCTGGAGGTACAAGACGATGAATACGCAACCTTCGAGCAATTATACTACGCCATCTCTAACTCTGTGGAAGAGCTACTGCTGGAAGCAAAGGATCAGGCCGCACTGAGAGTTCCTCCCGCCAGCCCAGCAGCGCCCCAGGTAATCATCCAGCAGCAACCACTGAAAGCACCAATCCCAACGTTCGATGGAAGCTACGACGCGTGGCCCAAATTCAAAGCCATCTTCCAGGACCTGATGGCTAACTCGGGGGATACCAACGCCATTAAATTGTATCACCTCGATAAAGCCCTCATCGGAGATGCTGCTGAAATCCTAGATGCGAAAGTACTAAGCGAGGGCAACTACCAGCAAGCTTGGGAAATCTTGTCGGACCGGTACGAGAACAAGCGAGTGCTAGTAGCAACTCACATCCGTGGGTTGTTGTCCCTGAAGAAAATGACGGAAGAATCGCATAAGGACCTTCGAACTCTGCTAAACGAAGCCAACCGCCACGTCGAAAGTTTGCGCTACCTACAGCAACAGATCACCGGAGTTTCGGAGCACATCATTGTGTATCTGATAACTTCGGCCCTTGACAAGTCGACCCGTAAGTCCTGGGAGAGTGGCCAGAAGAAAGGAGAACTTCCAAAGTATGCACAAGTCATCGAGTTCCTGAAATCCAGATGCCAGATTCTAGAAAACTGTGAAAAAGCGTTCCAGCCATCGACTCCAACAGTCAAGCCAAAGCAAGTCCAGCTCCCTACCAAAACCCAGCCCCAGAAGAGCCATGCAGTTTCAGCTAGTGAATCTCAAGCGTGTGACATTTGTGGTGGTGATCATCGCAACTTTCAGTGTACTGCCTTGAACAACCTGACCGCAACCCAGAAGAACGAGAAGATACGAGCCGCAGGAATTTGTTTCAACTGCCTGCGTAAGGGGCACCGTTCCAAGGACTGCCCATCCAGCAAGGTGTGCCACAAGTGCCAGCGCCGGCACCACACGTTACTCCATGAAGATAGGGCACCCAGCCAGGAGAAAACGCCGAATTTTTCTCTTCCCGCGGAAGCAGTGGCCAACCCGCCACCGATTCCGGCTGCTTCGAGTCAACCATCGACGTCGGTGCAGAAGATTCCTGCCCTAGTGGAAGCACCCGTTTCCACCACCTGTTCGTCAAACATCGCCCAATCTACCAAGACTGTGCTGCTACTTACCGCAGTGGTGCAAGTGTTTGACAAGCAAAATCACCCTCATCCATGCCGTGTCCTGCTGGACAGCGGATCCCAAGTAAACTTCGTGACGGAAGAGACGGCCAACCGCCTTGGCCTTAGAAAGCAACCAGCCAACGTTCCTATCGTTGGCATCAACGCCCTGCGGTCCCACGCCCGGGACAAAGTTACCCTAAAATTCAAGTCCAGAGTATCCAACTTCCAAGCCAGCCTCGAGTGCCTAGTGACGCCGAAAGTAACGGGCACAATACCATCGTCGAAGATCAACATCGTCAATTGGAATATCCCCGATGGAGTGGTTCTGGCCGATCCCGAGTTCCACACGCCAAACAAGGTGGATCTGCTAATCGGCGCAGAGCTGTTCTTTGATTTGCTGAAGCCAAGCCAGCTCATCCTGGAAGACAACCTGCCACAGTTGCGAGACACTCACCTTGGGTGGATCGTATCTGGTGTTATCATCGAGCCACAGATTTCCAACATTTCCGTCCAGCATTCCAACCACGCTTCCCTTGTAGATGTCGAGCAAATGATGCATAAATTCTGGCAAATCGAGGAAGTGCCAGACGTACCGAAGCTATCAACCGAGGAGATGGCATGCGAAGCACACTTTCTTGCCACATACCAACGTGATGAGTCCGGAAGGTTTATCGTGAGGATGCCGTTCAACGAAAAGTCTTCCCAGTTGGATGATTGTCGCGCTTTGGCCTTGAAGAGGTTCCTGATGTTGGAAAAACGCCTGATAAACAATCCCGAACTACAGGCGCAGTACGTGGAATTCATTCGGGAGTACGAGGCTCTCGGACATTGTCACGAAATCAACGAAGCTAATGATCAACCCAACCAGCAGAGGTACTATCTTCCGCATCATGCAGTACTTCGCCCGTCCAGCTCGAGCACGAAGTGTCGTGTCGTGTTCGACGCAAGTGCCAAGTCATCGGCTGAACAGCTGTCCCTAAACGAAGTCCTGCAAGTCGGCCCGGTTGTGCAAAATGATCTGCATTTCATCGTTCTACGGTTCCGTAAGTTCAAGATTGCATTCTCCGCAGACGTCGCCAAGATGTACCGGCAAGTTTTCCATGCGCCCGAAGATCGACGTTTCCTGCGAATTTTCTGGAGGTCCCACCCGTCACAACCGCTACGGGTGCTAGAACTTTGTACCGTTACCTACGGTACAGCATCCGCTCCGTACCTCGCAACAAGGTGCTTGGTACAACTGGTCGAGGAAGAAGGTGAGTTTTTCCCCATTGCCGCTCGCATTGTAAAGGAGGAGATGTATATGGACGATGTGCTCTCCGGCGCAGACTCGGTGGAAGATGCCATCGAAGCCCAGAGACAACTGAAGCAGCTCCTAGGAAGTGGTGGATTTCCAATCCATAAATGGTGCTCGAATTCGCAAGAGCTTCTCGAGTGCATTCCTGTAGAAGATCAAGAAAAAATGATACCATTAGAAGAACGTGGCGTTAACCAAGCGATCAAGATTCTCGGCCTGCTCTGGGATCCGACGGCCGATAACCTGTACATCGCAAACCATCCAAACCAACCGCCTTCATCACAGCAACGTGTCACCAAAAGGGTGATGTATTCAGAGATTGCCAAATTCTTCGATCCTCTTGGGCTGGTCTCTCCGGTCATCGTATTGGCAAAACTCCTGGCTCAACGATTGTGGCAACTTAAAATCGGATGGGATGATCCGGTCGACGAACAAACAGCGCAAAAATGGCAAGAACTTCAAGCATCGATGTCCTTGCTGCCCAATATCGCCATTCCAAGATGCGTCACATTCAACAGAGTGGTGGCTTACGAACTACACGGATTCTCCGATGCCTCAACCGTGGCATACGGCGCCTGCATTTACCTGCGAAGTCTATTTTCCGATGGATCAGCCAAGCTGTGCCTACTTACCAGCAAGTCGAAGTTGGCTCCTCTGCATGACCTTTCCATCCCTCGAAAGGAGTTATGCGGCGCTCTACTACTGACCCGATTAGTATTGAAGGTGCTACCCGCCCTGGGTATGGAATTCCAGGAGATTGTGTTATGGTGTGATAGCACGATTGTCCTGGCCTGGATCAAGAAACCGCTAAACCAACTCCAATTATTCGTCCGAAACCGAATCGCCGTGATCCAAGAACACACAGGTGGATACCGATGGGAATACGTTCGATCCCTGCAGAACCCGGCCGACGTCGTCTCTCGTGGTCAACTACCTGAAGCCTTGGAAAACAACAACCTTTGGTGGAATGGTCCCGAGTTCCTCCAGCGAGTGAAGTATGACGTCGACCCACCCGATGATGTTCCAGATCCCTTGCCAGAACTGAAAGAAGCACCCGTCACAGCAGCTGTTAGTATCGAACCATTTTCGTTTTTCTCCAGATACAGCAGCTTCAGCAAAATCCAACGCGTAATGGGGTACGTATTGCGATTCGTTGGCAACTGTCAAATCAAGAACCCCACCGAGCGAATGTCAAGCAAGCATCTGACGATTACGGAACTACGCCAGGCAACCGAAGCTATTTTCCACGTAATTCAACAAGTTCATTTGGCGGACGAAATTCAACGAGTTGCTGATCACGAACCCTGCAAGAAATTGGCAAACCTGCGCCCTGTTTACGTCGACGGCCTACTTCGTGTCGGTGGCCGACTGGATCGCTCACAGCTACCGTTCGAGAGCCGTCATCCCATCATCTTACCGGACAAGGACCCGGTGGTACGCCTTCTAGTTCGGCAGATGCACGTCGAACAACTTCACGTCGGACAGTCCGGCCTGATGAACGCTATGAGACAACGCTATTGGCTCCTAAACGCGCGGTCCACAATCCGGCAGATTACACGTAAGTGTGTGAGATGCTTCCGAATTAATCCAACCAACACCAGTCAACTGATGGGAAACCTGCCAGCATCAAGAGTGGTACCGTCGCCCCCATTTGCCATAACTGGAGTGGACTACGCCGGTCCCTTCCTGGTGAAACAAGGTGTTCGTCGTCCTGCCATGGTCAAATCCTACGTCGCCGTCTTTGTCTGTATGACGACCAAGGCCGTCCATCTGGAAGCAGTAACAGACTTGAGCACCGATGCGTTCTTGGCGGCCCTAAAACGATTCCTTGGACGACGAGGAATGGTCCAGCAGCTGCACTCGGATAACGCAACAAACTTCCGAGGTGCACACAACGAATTGAATGCCTTATATCAACAGTTCCAAGATCAGCAAGCCGTTGAAACCATCGAGAAATTTTGTCGCACCCGTGAAATCGAATGGCACTTCATCCCACCGGACGCACCGGAATTCGGCGGCCTTTGGGAGGCTGCAGTTAAGTCCACCAAGAGCCATTTGAAGCGAATCGTCGGCAACGTGAAGCTGACCTTCGAGGAAATGTCTACAGTTTTGGTGGAAATAGAAGCGGTGCTAAACTCGCGGCCGCTTTTCACCATATCCAACGACCCAGCAGATCCGATGGTAATTACACCCGCTCATTATTTGATCGGACGTCCCCTCACCGCCATACCTGAGCCATCCTTGGAGGACATCAATGCAACTCGCCTAACGAGATGGCAACATCTGCAACTCATGCGCGAACATTTCTGGCGCGCTTGGAGTCGTGACTACCTGAATACTCTTCAACCGAGGAAGAAGAATCTTCGGACAATGCCGAACATCCGGGAAAACATGGTCGTGTTGCTCCACGACCGAAACCAGCCCCCACTTAACTGGAAGTTAGGTCGCATTACAGCCGTATACCCTGGTGACGACGGTTTAGTCCGAACCATAGATGTCCTGGTTGAAGGTTCCATCCTCCGACGCCCCATCAACAAGCTTTCGGTACTGCCCATCGAAGACAACGTGCAACCTTCTGGTAATGTTGAGTAACCTCAACCGGGGGAGTATGTTTCGTCTCAGTCGAAATCCATGCAACCCTGTTAGCAACGGCCGTTGTTGAATGGCAATCACCTCTTATAAAAAGGGCATGCAGCGTCATGCTAATCATCAGTTTTATTCTACCATCGCCCAGCGAACATCAGCAACAGCAAGAAGCAATTTGTAAATTAGAAAGTTAAAGAGAATTAAATAGCATTGCTAGTGTAGCCAACCAGTGTTCAACTATTCGTCGATTCCCGTCCCTGGCAAGAAGCAACGTCAACCCCCACCCAGCTCTTTTCAGAGCTCAAAAAGAGTTGAATCAATTGACGCTTGCCTCCTCCGCCCACCCTGTCGAATACAGTCCACTCCGCAACAAAAGGTGCACTCCGAGATCGAACATTGATTTATCCATGAAACAGGAGCTTCGTGGAATCCCAGAGCATCATCGTCCTATGATTGCTCCGGTGATATTTGCTGCAAAGTTTGGCCTAGTTGATTCCACCAAAACGTTTTTCACTGACGGGTCTTTGATAGAGGACTCCGCCGGCTTTGGTGTATACAATGAAAATTATAGCGTCGCTCGCAAACTCCAAGCACCTTGTTCTGTTTTTGTCGCGGAATTGGCAGGAATTTATTTTTCCTTAGAAACTGTTGCCTCACTTACACCGGATCAATACTTCATTTGCACGGATAGTCTTAGTTCTATAGAGGCTATTCGCTCCTTAAGGCCGGTAAAGCACACCTCCTATATTCTTATGAAAATACGAGGTCTTCTAAGTGCTTTATCTTCACGTTCTTTTATTATCATCTTTGTTTGGGTCCCTTCTCATTGTTCGATTCCTGACAATGAGAAAGCGAACTCGCTTGCAAGGGTGGGCGCTTTGGAAGGCGATATTTATGACCGACAAATCGCCTTCAACGGATTTTTCTATATTTTTCGTCAGATGTCACTCGATAGCTGGCAGTATAAATGGAATACAGGAGATTTGGTGCGATGGCTACATTCTATCACTCCTAAGGTGTCTAAGAAATGTTGGTTCAGGGGATTGGATGTGGGTCGAGACTTCGAGGTTGTGTATGTGAGTGTGGTTGTGTGTGTGAGTGAGTGATTTCTTTTTTTTTTAAATTAAAAACGTCCAATTAAAAAATTGTAATTTGAAGTTCTAGATATAAGAAAACCATTGTTCCTTATGCTTTGTTCAAAATTACCACCCCATTTTTCCCATCCTTAAAATTGTTATTTCTATTAACCTCGAGACGACCGCGAGTAATCGGTTCTATCCCCTTAACCTTAGTTCTAAGATAACTGATTTATATAAACAAGAAAACTTGGCTCTGTAAAGTTGATTCGATTGAGCCTGTACAAATAAATGAATTCATAAAAAAAAACATACCAAAGATTTGTTACGCTATATGAGCGTATTTACGAGCTGTTTGTAGAAATATGCACGGAGAAAAACCTAAACTGCAGCCCAGAGCTCCGAGTGCCAAGTGTGTTCAAAGCCAGATGACTGCTGATCAGCAAGGCCTGCAGTAAGTTTGTGGATTGCTTGGCAAAAATTTCTGACTGCCAGGAAAGTAGGACAACTCATTCTGACGTTTTTAAACAGGCGAAGACGTTGTACAACGTTGCACAAAAGTCCGAATTCGATTAGTATTCACCAAAATCGACAATAATCACATACGGGTGACTAGTTTTAAGAGCAATTATTCACCATCTTCTTTTCAAGAACTGGAAAGTTTATGTAAATTTTAGCAATTTTAGACTGAGAAACACTGGTGTGGGTCTTATATGGAAAAAAATTAGATGTACAAAAAAACATAACTTGTTGTTTTTCAACCAGTTTTGATGACACTTTGAGACAAGGTCCAGTTTTAATTCTTGTTTCAGCGACACAAATACTAGGGTCCAGATTGCAGATGGTCCGCAACTGTGCCGGATTGGGGTACCTGCGAATCGGCGCTTGGGTTTTTTCAAGAATAACTTATTTGTTTCCCATGGAATCCGTCTGAATCACTTCCAAACATATTGGCAACGCTAATACAAATCTCAGGAGTTATTTTCTCGAAGTTATGGAATCTCCTGGGTGTTCCTGGAGCTTCCGGAGTGCCTCTGGGGGAACCTGCTTGAACCAAACCAAAACCCGGGAATACTCTTCTGCGATCTTCGTCTAGCAGCCGTCACGGGTCAATCTGTTTGGGAGGTCGTAGCTATTCATCTCCAAAAATCCGCACGATTGTCCGACAAAACTCAAGCAAACAGATGCGAGCTATTGTTTCAGATAGTCGCAAGTATTCGTCGATTCGAACAGCGTTGTAAGTTGGCTGGGGTGCAAAGTAATCGTCTACTAATTGCTTTGCACCTTCTACAGCAGAACGATCAATGTTTGGCCGCCGGACCCGTGTGTTCCTCTGGGATGAAGATTCGGAAAGCAGGGTCTGCCTAGGTCATCATCAGGCCCATCAATTCAAGCTCATCGTCCCTAGAATCCGCCGAAGAGAATGTAGAAAACTCAAGATCCATTTTTTCCACAAGAGATAAACTTTGAAACAGATCACGAATTGACTATATTTATGACGATCACCGAATCTGTCAAACTGATGTTTTTTTTTAAATTTATTTTCCGTCGGCCTATTTCCTCACTGGTGACAATCACTGACGCCAGGGAGACGACTCCACACCTAGAACCTACCTAACGATTCATGACTATCAACCGGGACCAACGGCTTTACTTCCCTTCCGAAGGAAGACGTGACCAAGATTTTTTCGCCTCAGAAAAACTACCGACGTCGACTGGGATTGAACCCAAACTGATGATGGAGCACTAGTTTAGCAGCGACCGATACAGAACACGGTAACAAAATATAGTAGCGACCGGTGTGAGATTGAGTGACTAAATTGAAATGACAGCTCGATGCGCTAGTATTTTAGTCGCCCAGATAATTGCGCCCCATACGAATGCTCTAAAGGAGTACAACGCTTTACGTTGTATGTCTGTCCCAGGCATAACTGGGCTGATGCCTGGGGCAGACATACAACGTACAGCGTTGTACTCCTTTAGTCTAGAACCTGTTTTTTTCGTACACGCTATTTCTAAACAACCCAAAACTAGGTACGATTGACGCAAATTCGTCGGAAGTATGGCTACTCAAAAGTGAGTAAAGATAGTTCGTAGTGGTAAGATGACAAACGGTCAACATCTACATGAATCCGATCGATGTTAACTACATAATTGTCTACGTGTTATTCCTAATCAACTTTACTCACTTTTGAGTATCCATACTTCAGACAAATTTGAGTCAATTTTGAGTTGTTTAGAAAAAGCGTGTACTGAATTAAAGTTTTTGACAGTTCGTACAACGCTGTCATTGTATGTCTGTCCCAGGCGTGTCATTGCAGATGTTAATAAATTTGGATGGGGCTTACGATCTGATTTCGGTTCGCATATTTAATTGCGCAATGCATAAAATACATAATGTTTTTATGCTTTATACGTTATTGCGATGCAGCATATTGTGCACCCCATTGTTCAGAATATTTTACTAAGTTTGTATGGTCACTCTACACAAACCTTGTATGCCTTTTACACCGTGTCCAATATATTCTCATACACTTTTTCCTTGCATTGGTGTCGTGCATCTACTCAACATGCTTCACGTATGCGTTGGTGTAGTTTTGCACTATGTTTATACAAACGCTTTTAAATTATGTCCGATTGTTTTCATTCGGTGTTTATATTTTACCAGCGATGAAGAAGTTTCGTGCTGTGGTGATAAAAAAGTTTCTGAAAGGTGTTCGCCCGGGCGCTATTTTCAGAAATTTGAAAAACCTGGTAGTAAAGCGGGATTTCGTGTACCGAACCATCCGAAGGTACCGTACCACCTGCTCGTTGGATGATCGGAAGAGATCCGGTCGTACTCGTTGTTAAAGTGGTCTGCACGAGTTGTTAAAGTGGTCAAGGAACGGATAAGACGAAAATCACAGCGCACTGTACGTAAAATGGCCGCAGATTTGAATGTTTCGAGATCGTCTATGCACAATATACTGCAAAATGATCTCGAATTCCAAGCCTTCAAGAAATGTAAGGTTCAGGAAGTTTCGGAACCTTCCTAGCAGAAACGACTCGAAAGAGCAAGTCTGCTGTTGTCGCGACACGGTGGGGAAGAATTTATCTCTTCCGAAGAAAAGTTATTCGTCTTGCACAATCCCACGACTGTCCAGAACGACAGATTGTGTGCTCTCTCTTCGAAAACTGTTCCAGAGAGTGATAGGATTATTCCACGGTTCCAATGTGCTGCGTCAATGATGGTTTGGAAGGAATTTGCAAACGAGGCAAATTACCACTGGTTTTCATCGGAAAAGGCGTTAAGGTGAATGTCGTATATTATAAAACGGAAGTTTTGGAGAAAGTTGTCAAGCCATATGTACAAGAGGTGTTTGGAGATGATCACTATGTGTTTCAGCAGGACGGAGCGCCATCGCATACTGCAAATCTCGTTTAGGGCTGGTGCCGACAAAATTTGATCGACTTTTTGGACAAGAATGAATGGCCTCCCAGTTCACCAGATCTGAATGGTCCTTGGATTATTTCGTATGGTCATAAATGCTGGCGAAGGTAAATGACTACACGGCGTCTAATATGAACCAATTCAAAACCGTAATCAAACGAATTTGGGACGAAATGCCGATGGAAGTCGTGCGTGCCGCCTGTGATGGTTTCGAAAAACGTCTGGAACTGGTCAAGAAGGTTAAAGGCGGTGTTATTCCAAAACATATGCTGTAGTTGATCAGTATTATGTTGCAATATAATGGGTAAAGTTATCAATACAATCTGGATTATCGATTTGAAATAGAGTTTTATTTTGTATAAGAATATATTGGACACGGTGTACATACCTCTTCCGAATTTTGACAACAAGATGTCAAACGTTTATTTGCTTTTTAACTAATCTATAACCCAGCTAGCGAGCGCCCAGTTAAAAGCAGCCCAGTTAAAAAGCACACAGTAAGCGAACAGTTGCTGTAATTGGGTTTAGGACAGTTTTGATTGACCGCTTAAAAAAAAAACCCAAAAATATTATCTGACGGATGGTATAAATATTCGTCTAAATTTTGAATGCCATAGTCAAATGGGCTTTTTACAGTTTCATAGATTTGTGTTTTGAAAAAATCGAATTGGTGATGCAAATCGACCATGATGGCAGTCCTGTTTGTATTCTAGCAAGCATCATCTTAATTATAGGTAATGCGCTCAACTAAAACTCTGGATTGTAGATTAAGGTAGTACCGTTATGTGCGCCCATTTTGATTGCATTACCGGTGCAGGATAATTGTGTTCAAGGAGTCTCTGAATAATATATTTAAAAAAAAACCCTTTCCATATGAGGCTACTATCGAAATGATCAATCCAAATCTAGGACATTTCGTTGAATATTATATAATAAAAGTTTTTGGCAATTTCAAATTTCTTGATACTACATTACCGATTTTAAGCTTGTATATGTGTTGTTACCACTCACGGGGTTTTCAGGAGCGGTCAAGGTGTCATGGACGGTCTAGGTGGCCAGGGTCCTTCTTGATAGCCCATGATCCCCCCAATCTGACCACTCGGACAGTTACTACTAGTTTCGTTCAATGCGTAATATTTTCTGTAGGATAACAACAGTAATTGGCGTTGGTACATCATTGTTATACTGCAGCTAGACAGTTTGCGAGAGACCGTTAGACAGAACATTGCAATAGGTAAAATCTTCTTAAAATAAACACTTACTGCTAAACAGTTTTTGGACAGTGGACAGAGCAAAAACAAATTAAAACGGACTAGATATGTAAGTCTTTGTTGAAAATACTAAAAAACCTTAATTCATAATCATCAATTAATACAATTGAATTACAACTCAAAGCAAGCTCTACCGTAACTGTGTGAACTCCCTGATCGCTCACCGGTCAAAATTGATCCCCACACCGACTAGCGAAGCGGGCGATCAACATCGATGGGATTGATGGGGTGAGGGCTTGCAATCCACATGCAACTAGGGTTCAAACCAACTCAACCAATTGGACACTTCCGGAGACACTAATTTTACAGCGACACAAATCAAATGCTTATCCTAAACACATTTATTTACACACTGAACATAACTAGGAATTTATGCATTTATCTAAACTTGACTTGAATTATACATATTAAAAACAGACCAAAATAAAACCGACGGTATGGCTCGTGCCGTGTATCTCAGTGGCTAGTGGATATTGTACTGGTCGTTGGTTAGTCTCTTCCTGTTCGGAGACCTTCGGAGATCCGAGGCGATGTTAGCTCTCGTGGATCTCGTTGCTCATAATAACCGGCCTTATTTATCGCTCCCGTCTGACTGGATGTTGCACTGCTCGTAATGCCGATGATGATGATGATCGAGAGATGATGAGTGTGCTGAGTTCCTCGGTTCGACTAGCTACGTGCAGGTAGTGGGCATTCGCATCGTTTCGCTTGACCGCCAGAGTTGGTGTTGTGATAGATTGTGTTGGCAGGGTTGTAGTTTGAGGGGTTCGCCATACTCTCCAACACCCTCACCCACCCTGAAATTTGTCGAGTTTCTGAAAATAGAAGAACAGACCCTCTTCGACGGGATGGGACGGAGGATGTTTAAGATTGGCCGGCTGGTTCAGTTTGCTTCGAGCAATCATCATCTTCAGGAAGCGGCAGAATACAAAGCTTTTCGACGGACCGGGACAATAAACCCGTAGCAGTTGTTAGGGTAACGACTCTGACAACTCCGTTTCTACCAGAGTGGATTTCACTGATTCGACCCATTTTTCATTTGGTGACGGCCTGATTTTTATCCTTGATTACCACTAATTCGCCAATCTCAATTCTAACTGCTAGCTGCCATCGCTTGGACCTAGCCTGTAGCTGACAGAGATATTCTCTGCGTCATTTCTTTCAAAAATCTTGCAGTCTTTTTTGAATGAGTTGCAAAGCATTCAATCGATTCATTGGATGCTCTTCTGCGTCAGGTTCAGGTGTCGACTGAAGAGATGAACCGACTAAAAAATGAGCGGGATCATCGGACAGCGGCGTAAGGGGGCTAGAATTCCGACAGGCTTCGACTTGTGTGAGTAGCATGGCGAGATCCTCTGGGGTTACTGATGTTTCTCCTAGTACTCTCAGCAAATGATATTCGGTTGAGCGAACAGCTGCCTCCGACAAACCTAAAAAATTAGGGGTACTAGGTGGAATAAAGTGCCACTGGATACCGTCCTTGGAACATTCCTTGGATATAGTGTCGTGATGGTCGTAGCTCTTCAGCTACTTCATGAGATCTTGCAGTTTGTTGCGTGCGCCGACGAAATTGTCAGAATATATGGAGGTGCATCTTCCTCTCCATGACACGAACCGTCGAAATGCCTGCAGGAACCGATCAAATGCAGATGAAGATTGCGACTTATGCCTTAACTGCAGCGCGTCGAGGTACCGGTCGGAGATAAACTGGGCCAAAATAATCAACACCAGTAGAGGAAAATGGGCGGGACACGGTGACTCGTGTTGATAGCAAGTCGCCCATGAACTGTTGAATTGTTGAGAGCCTCGAACAAAACTAGCAGAAGAATTTCTAGCACATTTGAACGATGTTCCTGATAACAATTCTTCTTCCCAGCGGCAAAATCGAAGTCGGAGTACGTTTATCAAGAACTTGGGGTAGTCATGGAGTAGGCGCCAGTTTTAGTGTTGTAGAGAAGTCGGGTAAACATATGCCGTGCTGGAGGAACCATAGGATGCTTAGTCTCTTCCGACTCCATGGAGTGCCTTAGTCATCCGCCTAACTTGAGCAGCTGATCTTTAGAAAGAAACAGGTTGAACCAACGTAATGGAGACCCCATTGGATCCTCAACTCTTCGCGGAATGCTTCCTTCTGAACAAGACGAACCAATGTGTTTTCCGCCTCTCGTTGTTCGGTCGTAAACAGGAATTATGCGTTGTTCTGTTTCGACAATGGGAGTTTAAGCAGCTTCATCACCTGCAACCAGTATGCAGTGCGACGAACGTGGTCAGTGTACGAAGAAAATTTGCTGAAATACTCATGGTTGAACTCGGCAATCGCGGAGGACGTTCCTGCACGGTTTAAAAAGCTGGGGGTGGCGGGTTCGATATCGGATCGGGTATAAAAAATCTTCTGGGTTGTAAATTTACTCGACTTCACTGACAAATGCTTGGAATTCTATTCGGTAATAGCGTCCTTTGTCTACAAAACATCAAAACAAAGAAAACAGCGCCTCATATATACATATACTGCCGTGAAACGCATATCAGTCCCATCTTTGCTTGATTTCCTATTCATATAGGACTGATATGCGTTCACGGCAGTATACATAACCATATCAATATCAATATCAATATTTTTTTAACATCACATTTTTCAAAGTTTTTCACGCTTTTTTAAAATTTGAATAAACACATAATTGAGTTAAGAGGCGACGCATGATCCTTCCACGCGTAAAGAGGAAAACAATAGGATAAAAACTTTAAAACAGTACAACGAAAACATTTATGATTTGTTTATACTTTGCGCAAAATGCCTATGTTCTATCATCCGCTTTATTCTATCTACTGTGAGAAGGATATTAATAACGATCTACGTTACAGAATATATTTGTCACGGTGTATAACAATCTTCAATACAAACATTTGATTTCCATTTCAGGCACTATCAGATGAGGCAAACGAACTCCTGCCTATTTTTAACAAAACTAGTTCCCGTTTTTACAAGGCAACCGTGCCAACCGGTGATTGGTCTAATCAGGTAAAACCAAAGAAAACGAAACCAATAGTTATTTGACATGGATGCGATGTTTAGTAGACCATCTAATTCTGACACAGTAACAATTCTTACTTTCACAAATTTTTTTTTATCAAAATGAAGTATATTAAAGCTATATTAAAGCTTAAAGTTTTATAAAATTTTCGTTTTAGATTTTAAGATGTGTATTCCATGACTAAACATTAAAGTGGGTCTCAGACTTTCGAAAAAAAACATGATAAAATAATAAAGGTGTTTCTAATAAAAAAAACCATTAGACACATGCGAAGATTAGATATATACACAGCTATGTTCAAAAAATAGCAGCAAAAGCCAAATTTCACAAACAGCAGCAAAAGCCAACAGTTTGGTCACATGCTTCAAAGGCAAACTACTACAAATGCGATAGTAATTTTTTATTTTTATTTTCAAGCAATTGTTGTGAATTAATTGGTGTATAATTTATTGGTGGTGCAAACTATCGTATCAGCTCTACCTCACTCAAACGATTCTAAATCCCATCCCGATACGTGTCCCAAAATTCAAAGTTTGAAAGCCCGAAATTTGAGGTGTAATAGTGAGTCGTCTCTATTCGTTGCGTTGGTTCCGGTCTCGCATTGTTTAACTCCGTCAAATTCTGTGGATGCTTCTTGATTTTGTTTTTTTAGTATCCTGCAAATCACAGAGCAACTTTTTGCCTATGCCACACTAAGGCTCTGGTTCAAAACTGAGTCTAACCGTTCAGCTTTTACCCTTTTCCAAAGTTGGTTGAAGTTTGTATTAAATATCATCTAAATGTGTAGAGAAAGACCACGATTTCAGTTTTTACCGCTAGATGACGTTGTAAGATGATCTGAGTAGGCTCAAAAGATCTGAGAAACATAAAAAATTGATGGTGTCTGATTGATGGCGGCAAAGGGTCACTTATTTGTCTACCTAAAATATTATCACGTTCTTGCAACATACAAACAAACCAATTGTCTAGAAACTTTCGGAGTATCAAATTAAACATTTTTGCTATGTTTTGCCCTGTTCATATTATTCAACATGCGCCTCACAGTCCTTACTTTTCTCTTAAGACACCCTTAAGAGGTACAACATTAGAATCGACAAGTTTTAACGTAGGACTACGTTAAACCGGGTGGCATTACAAAATTTTAAAAAATGAGGGCGTTACACAAAAGTGAAAGGTTTTCGGACGCTTATACCTCTCGATCGACTTAACAGGATTAATTCATTCATTCGCCATTTGATCAGAAAAACAAATTTTTCGCATTGAAATTTGAAAGAAGTCCCATTAGTTTAAGTAGTTCAATTTTTCAATTCAAAATGACCTACTTTTGCTGCCATACAAATTTGCATATCAACAGGTTGAAAAATGTGTTTTCCCTAACACGGTCGTAGGAAGCGGGTAGCAAATGTCTTCTTCTTCTTCAAAATAACTTTGCTTTGTTGCCGGTGTCAAATTTTTCAATTGTGGCCCGTCCCCTATTATTGAATTTGATTCGTTCTGCATTTTCGTGACTCCCTTCTTTCTTGGCTATGCTATCAACGCTAGTATGTGTGTTCGCAAGCAGCTTCATGCTGCCGGTACGAACGAGGCTATTAACAACAATCAATATGCAACTAGCGATTTGGAATTGGTTCACTGTTGTAGAACTACTTGGTCCGAAGAAGCCAGCACCTTGCTATACATATTTGCGCCTTTGTTTTGATTTGCTGTGTTATTTGGACAGAATATTTGAGAGTGTGTTCATGTGAGTTCATTATTAGGGGCGCATTATTGAGCTTGGGACCGATGTGCTAGTACTGACTGAGCCAAGAAAAAAATCGTATTCGTATGGGACTTACTGGTCTTAGAGTTAGTCTATGCTCGCGGAGCGATCTAACAAGCACTAGCGTGCTGCTCTACACGTATAGGATCGATTTGTTTATTGTTTTCAACCACGAGATCAACTGTCAAAATGCGCAGGTTGACAACGGTTTGTTTTTTATTTTCAACCAGCAAAACGATAGTATTAGTAAAACTGCTTGCTAATACCGCAGACAGACGTTCGACTTCATCTCATTAAGCTGTGTAAAAACATGGCGTCCCTCGAGATATCAAGTAGCAATAAGCTAATAGATGGCGCCACAGATTTGTTTTGATTGGTAAGGGAAAAATGGGTTGCCAGTCAAACTGTTAGTTTTAATGTAGCAATTAGTTCACAAGGCGGCGCTACTGTACAAGATGAAATTTTACACAACAAATTTGAATTCTTTTGTTCGAGCTTGAACGTCTGTCTGCGCTAATACTAACGGCGCCAGAGAAGTTTATGCTCTCCCGCCACAGTCCGGCTGGTTGTGGTATGGCAATGACATCTACATTAGGTCTGGGGCAATCCACTGCTTGCTTGTATTGGAAGAAAAAAATAATGTAAACATTGCTGAGCCGACGAGTGATGACTATAGTCACTAGGTTCATAGTCTGGCGGATACAACGACGGGAGCCAATTAGAAATGTCACTTGGCGGAGCCAATCGAGCATATCTCGAGTAATTCATGTTCATGGCCTAAAAGCCATTTGTAAACAATGACTTTAAATATCGATTTTTCTTGAATCTTAAATCACTCTCGTGAAATGAAAGCAGCATTTGGTAGAAGAATGTTATTTCTTCCATATGGAGTAGTAGGATACAGTGAGATTCTCGTGATTCGTGTGAAATCAACGTTTAAAGTCATTGTTTAGAAATGGCTTTTAGGCCCTTAACATGAATTACTCATGAATTACAAATTGGCTCCCGTCGTTGTATCCGCCAGACTATGAATCTAGTGACTATAGTACAACGCTGTACGTTGTATGTCTGTCCCAGGCAATAGATTATCACATGGATATAGAGACATACAGTAATGTGGGTGCTAAAGCATTTTAACCCGATTCTGTTGTTCCCTCCAAACCAATAAGCAAACAGCTTCGAAAATGACATTTTCGAGCGGATTGAAAGCGTAGCTGCCCGACTGACTTAAATCAATTGGCGGATGGCACTCACGTATCTGGAAATTCAAACTGCCTTTCGATCATGCTGCCGGAAGAGCTAGCCAAACACGAGGTTTCAGAGCGAACCGAAGCCATGGTCAAGTAAACCAGCTTTATGACGAAATGGGATATTGGTAGTAGCTGTTCCCTCGAACTCAAAATGGCCCTTTTCAGGACCAACAAAACAACTGGAAAAGAAAGTTGACATGTGTTTGGGAATGCTGGAGGCTGAGTATTGGGGTGTTCGATTGTGAAAAACATCCTTCGTGTGCCGAAGCCGTAATGTTTTTGACATTTGCAGTTTTAGCAGTGTTGTACACACATAGGCCTAGTAGAAACCGTATGCAATTGGAGTTGAATGAAACCAACCTCTTGAGTAAAAGTTTCCCAAACGAACAAAACTCATTCGCACTGCAAGGTATATTACTTGATATAGAGTATCTTGATATCATATGTCATACATATTATTTTCAGTGCGAACGTGTAGTGTATGGGAATTCGATTTGTAAGGAAACCAAATTCGGCCACTCTTTAAACAATCAAGCGATCTATATTGCACATTGCTTCGTAGTCCTACGTAAACTTTGCGTACAACCCCATTGGGCTGCCCCTACTAGTTTTTTTTATTTATTGGATGCCTACATATGAGCATACTATGGTTAGAAAAAGTATAAATAAGGTTTTTATTGAATCCGTTTTCACAGTTTTCACAGTTATCTAATTCTTTAAAGAAGAGACCCTTAAGTTGTTTCCATTATCTAAACTCTTACAAACATCCACATATTTATGAAATATTAGATATATGATATAGCATTCGTCATATTTTCTCTTAAGGGGTTACATACATCTAGGTGATATTCAAATTTGATAAAATATTAACTTATTATTTTTGTCCTTAAATTTAGTAACAAAAACTTTTTCCAGTACAAATAAACATTATCATAGGGATGAACAATTTCAACTCGAAAGTATAAATTTGAATTCTAGATTTTTAATAGAACTTAAAATATCCAAATGACCTTTAGTACAAAGTTTGAGTATATGATTATATGTCGTACTTGTTATAAAGCATTGAATATACCTACATAATTATCAGAAGTAATAATCAATTAAAGGGTGATATGGTCAAAATTTGGTCAAGGGAAAACGCGTGTAAATCGGTGAAATCGTTTATTTAAAAAATCAAATTAAATTTCTTTTTCAAGTTCAATTAGTATAAAATTCAGGAAAAATATTCAGTTAGGCTTCCGCTTTTACAAATCCGAATTGCCGGGCCTTACGCTTGACCCCTGCCATCAGATTTTTTACAGCCACCTTGTCCACCTTCTTCGCCGCAGAAAGCCAGTTTGCCTTGAACTGCTGCTCGTCCTTAGCAGTTTTTTTTGGTCTTCTTTAGGTTCCGCTTGACAATAGCCCAGTATTTCTCAATTGGGCGGAGCTCTGGCGTGTTGGGAGGGTTCTTGTCCTTGGGAACCACCTGCACGTTGTTGGCGGCGTACCACTCCATGGCCTTTTTACCGTAATGGCAAGATGCCAAATCCGGCCAAAACAGTACGGAACAACCGTGTTTCTTCAGGAAAGGCAGCAGACGTTTATTCAAACACTCTTTCACGTAAATTTCTTGGTTGACGGTCCCGGAAGCTATGAAAATGCTGCTTTTCAAGTCACAGGTACAGATGGCTTGCCAAACCAGATATTTCTTTGCGAACTTTGACAGTTTCGTGTGCTTGAAAATATCTGCTACCTTTCCCCTTCCTTTTGCCGTATAAAACTCCTGTCCCGGAAGCTGCTTGTAGTCGGCTTTGACGTAGGTTTCGTCGTCCATTACCACGCAGTCAAACTTCGTCAGCATCGTCGTGTACAGCCTCCGGGATCGCGCTTTGGCCGTCGTATTTTGTTTATCATCGCGATTTGGAGTCACTACCTTCTTGTAAGTCGATAGTCCGGCTCGTTTTTTGGATCGATGCACGGTTGTAGACGATACACCCAGCTTATTATACGGCATCTCGGAGAGATAGGTTAGGGTTTCGCTTGAAACTACCGGCAACTCTCTTTGTCGTCTCAGTGGCTTCCGGTTTTCGATTTCCCCCCGATCCAGACTTCCTGGCTGTCGACAAACGTTCCTCAAACACTTTAATTACATTTGTAACGGTTGATTTGGCAACTTTTAGCGATTTTGCCAACTTTGCGTGCGAGTAGCTCGGATTTTCGCGATGCGCGAGCAAAATTTTGAAACGCTGCTCTTCTTGCTTGGACGGCATTTTGACAACTGAAGAGTGAATTCCAAAATCAAAATAGGAGCAACATTCTACACACACACACACCTTCAAAATGAGGGGTGTTCAGGTTTTTTAAATGCAAAATTGAAAGAAATACGTCAAGTTGATATTGACCAAATTTTGACCGTATCGCCCTTTAAATTGATCACTGTCTCGAATGCACGGTATATATATACATATATATTTATATATACATATACATATCTCTTACAACTTTTCTAGAACTCGGATATGAACTCCAAACAGATGAATGCACAGAGCAGACGCAGCACGACGGTGTTGAATGGAATTTAAATACGTGTTAAAAAGTGTTGAAAACTGTTAGTTTAGATTGTTTAATAGGGTTCACAGTGCTCTTCAGTCTTAGAATATTTTAGTTGATTATAAATTGATAGACTCTAGTAAACAGTCTATAAGCTTGGGATGTGCTTTGTCGATACTGTTATGAACATGCTAGACATGTTTTTACATTAGCACGTTGTTCCAAAAATATCATGATTTGTGGGTAACGGGTCATTAAAACACAATATTATACGTATTTCTGTCAAACAAAATTGGAGCAATAAACGAATGTGTGGATTCGTTAGTGCTTGTTTCAATTAAAGGTAAGCATTGATCAAATCCACCAATTGTCGCCATAATGATTGTTTTGTTTGCTACTGTGTTCTACGTATCCCGGGACGAAGGCCCCAAAACGCTGCCGTATTTACTTAATCGCCCTATTACTCTCGATTTTTCGGAACACATATCTCGAGTACTAGTAAGTTTGAAACTGTTAACCAAACCTTCACTGTAGTTTTTAAATTTTTGTTTTGGAATATTGGAAGAGATAGAGCTTAAAAGCAAACAGGATAAATAGAAAATTTGTGGATTCTGCCACAATTTACCTTAGCAACTACAAAGCAAAACATACCGATTGCTTTTCAAAACAAATGTGACATACAGTATGGAGGTACTTTTTCCACATACAAGCAAACGAACACGTGTTCTTTTGTGCCTCCTATTTTAAACGTAACTACATCACGGAAATCTTGCGCTACACATCCAGCAGGAAAAACACAAAACGTATCGAACAGAGTCTTGCACTAAGAACAAAACGTCTCTTCTCCAGAGTGAATTTGATTTTCTATGAGGACAATTTAAACAGTTTATGTTAATACGAATCGGCATTCAATGAAATTGTAATTGTAATGAGATACTACACATTTTCCAGTCATTTTCCGTACAAGAGCTGCGAAATAATAGGACATATCAAAAGTATTTTTTTTGGAAAATTGACCTCTGATAATGGCAAACAGTGCATAATGATGTCACAATGCTATAGTCATATATGGCATATACCGGTTGAATATGTGTCAACACTACCCGCGCGATGACTTCTTTCTCGTTTCAACATATCGGCTTGTGGCGATGGGAATGTAAATTGTGATTCTTCGAGTACCCTGATGAAAAAAGAATAAAACTGTTTATGTTCATACAAAAGTCTCTGCGTTTCAATATAATTTTCGGCTCTGGCCTAGAACATTACAAACCGAAAGCCCTTGACTAATCATCTACTAAAATCGACCAGTAGGCACCACATGTAAAGACTAAGATGATTTCTGCGTTTGGAAGCAGCATGTGGAGTTATATGCCCGCCATAACGAAAAACGTAAGTACAAAATAATACTACAAAGATAATATTAATGAATTTAACGGACCCGTAAAATTTCGCTTTGTTTAATTGCACGTCAAAGCAAGCGTGAACACTGAAATTGTTTGCAATCTTTCATACAACAGATCTGATTTAAGCTATATCTTGAATTTACGTGAAATAACCCAGGAATTTAAGCTTGGAGAAGTTATCCAGTACCATACCAGCCAGTAAACCTCCCCAGTGAACATAACCAGCAAAAAAAAAAAAAAAATACACATGTGGTTTTTAGAATAATTTTATTTACGGATAGGTAATTGTTTTACAACTGAGCTACTCATTTTGAGTCGCGATTTATGTATAAAATTATTTCAACCTTACTGTTTGGGTAGTAGACTTCAAATTAATCCAGTATTGTGTTAAACACCTTCCTGGAGAATCATAGAACAATTTTCAGATCTAAGTTTTCACGGCTAATTATTTTTTCATTGATCTATTGATTTTTATTCGCGATTTATTGATTAATTGAATATAATTATTTGGGGGTAGTAAAATACTTCAAATTGATCCGGTAATGCGTCAGCAGTGAACGTGTTTAAAAACGTGTTTTTTATGATAATCCTTTAGTATCGTGCGCATTTAAGAATTGAAAATAACATAAGCACATAGTCATTGGTGGAGCTAGACTATTAGGCTGGAGAGGGCCTAGAGGGGCCTGCCCGCAGTATTTTTTTTTTTCGTTTATAGGAATGCGTTTATAGGAATTGCAAAAAGAACGACGAAGAGAGCGTAATTGTTGGGGACAGTTATTTTTATTGAAGAATCAAAACAGGTTTTTATCGAATAATCAGGTCTATTCTGCCCCTCGGTGAGTCGAGATGCCTTAAGAGAATCGAATGTGGTGAATATCACACTTAGAAAGTTTTACAGTATTCGATAATTTTTTACCGAACATTCAACAGCTGAACCGAACGTGATCCGATTTAACGGATTTCAGTAAAATTTGACAAGTTCCGGTAAGTTTTCTACCGGAATACTGTAAAATTTCACCGAAGAATAATAACCGTCGCGTGTGATAGTGGATGCTGTGTTTATGACCAGAGTCATACCTAAACATCATTTGTGTGTTGAATAGAACTAAAATCCGGTGTAAATGGATTTCGAAAACGAACCGATTGGTACACGTTTGCTGATTGTTGCTGATTATCCGGGTGAGCGCTTTTCATTTTACAGATTTATTTGCCCTTTTTCCTAAGAGGATTGATAATTAGTTGTCGAAAAATGCAATTGACAATATTGACAAACTTGATCACAAGAGGTGTGTTAACGATTTCATGGATGGAAAGGAGAATGCTGTTCTTTAAAGTCGTGAAGAAATTATACACTTGGACGTCACCTTATTCCGATACATCTTTTGATTCAAACTTTTCAGTTATTCAGATTACCATAATAGGTTAGGGTAGCAAGTTTGACGTTTTTTTCTTCAGTTGTGTTTTCCGATATTATAACACATGTGTTATCGGAGTGATTCACGTTTGACCCTTAACTGTATCGCCACCGTAGCCATTCTTGGCTCAACCGGCTTGTACCTGCATAAAACTAAACTCCAGGACTCGGAAAAATCACTCCGGACACCCGGTAGCCTACAAACACCGATGTTCGGCAAACTTCTCTTGGTAAACCAGTTCCACTACCACGCAGTGGATTTTCAGACAATTGAGTGTTGGTAAGTGCTCTCAAAAACGCGGAGTAAAACAGGTAATTGTTATCCTTTTTGTCCCCTAAATTAAATGAACTATATTATATGATCATATCACTTATCAAGGTGAATCCTGATCCATCGAGTCCTACCCTACTAACATGGGAAAACCTCCTTCCTGTAACCTTTTTGGGGATGCAGATGTAAACACGGTCCCTAATCAGCAAAGGTCACACTAACCTTCTTTGCCTATTGCCAACTGATTGCAAGGACGTGACCGGCGCCGTTATTGATTGTTAAAGAAATTGAGTCACAGAAACGTGTACAGTGAGAATGGTTGGTTACTCCTAGCCCCATTCAGTTGATTAATTGTGCAATTTCACTGATTCTGATCAATCACGGAGTAGCAACCATTGATACGTGCAGTCAGTCAAGACAAGCTAAGCTAATGAATACTGTAAAATTGCACCGAAATCTGGTAAATCGGTATACCTTGTATTATTCCGTGTGGATCAAATGGAGAATCACGATGTAAAGGGTGTCCACGATGAAATTGCCACACTATGAAATTGCTCTAACTTTTTAACCGTTGGGTAGAATTTAATGAAAATTCATAGTGCATTATTTACATCCTGCAAGTTTTAAAGTCCTGTGATCAAAACTCGCGGAAATGGAGTCGAAAGAACAGCTCGTGCGTAATAAAATCTTGCGCATTCATCATGAGAACAAGGATCTCTCGCATCGTTCCATCGCTAAAACGTTGGGAATCACGAATTCTACGGTGTCGCGAGTGATTAAGCGGTTCGAGGAACGGTTGACCACCGATCGGAAGCCCAGAAGTGAAGGAAAAAGTATTCCGTACAACACCAAAAATCACAACCGCGTAGTTGCGGCCTTCAACCGAAATCCGAACGCCTCCGTTCGGGATGTGGCTAAGAAGCTGCACCTAAGCCAAAGTTTTGTCCAGAAGGCCACAACTAAGGCTGGGCTTCGAACGTTCAAGGTACAAAAGGCCCCTAATCGCGACGAGAAGCAGAACAAGTCCGCCAAAACCCGTGCCAGGAAGTTGTACCTCAACATGCTGACGAAAGTTGAATGCTGCATCATGGACGACGAAACATATGTGAAGGCCGACTTCAAACAGATCCCCGGCAACCTGTTTTTCACGGCCAAGGATAAGTTCAGCGTTCCGGAGCATGTCCGCACTCAGAAGATGTCCAAATTTGCGAAGAAATTCCTGGTTTGGCAAGCCATCTGCACGTGCGGGAAGCGGAGTGCACCTTTCGTGACCCAGGACACGATGAACGGACAGGTGTACATAAAAGAGTGCCTCCAGAAGCGGCTGCTTCCTCTCCTGAAGGCCCACAATGTCCCAACAATCTTCTGGCCGGATTTGGTCTCATGCCACTACTCCAAGGACGTGCTGAAGTGGTATGCGGACAATAAGGTCAATTTCGTGCCGAAAATGTTCAACCGTCCCAACACTCCGGAGCTCCGCCCCATCGAGAAGTACTGGGCGATTATGAAGCAGCACCTTCTTAAACGACCTAAGGTAGTGAAGACAGTCGAGGAACTGAAGAAAGTATGGGTTTACATGCAAAAAACGGTTGATTCACAGGTTGTGCAGAATCTTATGGCCGGGGTTAAGGCCAAGGTGCGGGCATTTGCGTATGGACTGTAAATAAAATACGAGTAAAATGGTAAAATGAAGTTTAATAGTTATTTCTCAATCCCTGAAAATTTGATGGCAATCGGATGAAAACTCGAATTTTGCGAATCAATTTTGTGTGTGGCAATTTCATCGTGGACACCCTTTAGCTGAAGTCACCTTTTTCGATTCTCTTGAGGCGTCTCAACTCATCCGAGGCGGAGAGTATATCTGAATCTATAATAAGTCAAGTTTAAATTAATAAAAATCTAAAAACTTCAAAGAACAACATTGAGTCCATGAGTGTTTTAAATTTATATGCCGCGTTTTAAATATCTTCAAAATTGTGTCGGTTGATACTGATTCCTTCACAATTCCGTTTCCGATTTAAAGCATTGCCAGATTTGAAAATCGGTTCTGCGTCGTGGCCCTTCTCAGTCATGTTTTTAAGCGTCGCATGGCTGAAAAGCTCCGCTCCAGATGTCCTACAACATTGTCGATTACCTATTACAGAAACAAAAAAAACAAAACATCTGAACTGGCGGTAATCGCTTCGTTCTATCTGAATTTTTATCAGTTTTTAGTTAGCATCATGAATCAGTTCTAGGTTTTTTTTTTCATTATGGCGAATCACAACGTCGATCGTCAATCAGTTTGGACGCGTTTTAATTTCGTTCCTCGCTACGTGCGTTTTCGGGTGTTTTTTTACATACCTACGTTTCGTTTTTTGCTTACGCGCATTTTGTTCGTCATGAGCTGTGAAATTTGCTCGCTCGATTCTACCGCAGCTGCGGTATTGTGGACCTGCATAGGATGTTCGCGTGCCTTCCATGCCGCCTGCGTGGGAGTATCTGTCCAGCGCAACTCTCTTAGAAAAAAGGATAAAAAAATGATGTCTTATGTGCTGCCGTGCTGCAGCTCCTGCCAAACCCTCATAATACACAATTTCGAAGTTCAATTGCTGACAAAGCAACAGGCTGAACTAGCCGAAAAAGTGGAAAGCAACACGCAGGTTACCCATCGCGCGACGAAGCAAATTAATGCTACTGTTTTGAATGAGGGAATCTGCCGCCTTGAGGGTATGATCAACGAAATACAAAATGAGCTTACGGTGATCAAAAGCAGCGGTTCTGCTGGCATTAAAAATCACATAACATCGCTTTGTGATATTGCCATGAAATGTTTTAGAGAAAATGTATCTTCGTTAATGGAATCAATGACGTCTGGTTTAACCAATGACCTGAAACCTTTAAATGAACAAATTAAAAAGATCAGTAGCACAACTGAATTTATAGCTTCTGGTAATGTTATGTTCAAAAATCCGATGTTTGGAACAGACATAATGGAAGAGCTGCAATCTTTATCAGCCAACTTAAATGCAATTGAGTCGAAAATTATTTCTCACACACCGGACTCTTCAGACTCGCTCGAAGATGAGCTCAATGATGCCAATAATATTCTACCGGTTCAGTCAGGCTGGCGCCTTCTTGGAACGAGAAAAGTATGGAAAGCTGACTAGACCGACTACGACAAACGCGAATTGCATCGTTTAAAACAGCAAAAACAAGCCGAAAATGCAAGAAGGCGAAAAAAGCAATCGCGTAACAACTACAGCAACAACACTCATTACAATAGAAGTCAAATCAGTAGGCCCAGCAATATTCAAAACAATCGGCATCAATACTCAAGACATCCGCAAGACAACTACCAGTACACCAATAATTTTTGCAACAACGACGGAGCTCTTAATATCAACTTATTACCACCGGACAGAATACTTCTTGTGGCAGCGAAGGAAAGATTTTCCAAATCACCGAATGAGACACCGACGACCCACCGGCCAATACAGTTCCAGAGAGGGGAAATCCTGAATCCATACCCGGCTCATGATAAAGTTACACGATCTTCTCCTGGCAGACAACCCAACTGGACGTCCCCTGGTTGCTTTTCAAATTCTACTGCATCATGTGAAACGTGCCAGTGCCATGCTCATCATTCGTGTTTTCGACGCAACTGACGAATTTCTCATAGGAAGGATATGACGATGTGGATAATCAGCCCGGCGATCACAGAATTTTTCAAAACAGTACAAATTCCGGACAGGTGAATATTAGTTAACGTCCATTAAGCTCTTCACTCCACCCTCATTCCACGAATGAAATCACGGTATATTGTCAAAATTTTAATCGGATGAAAAGCGCTGCTAAGATCAGCGAAATTCAAACTAAAGTTCAAAGTTGCTTTTATACCGTGATCTAGCAAATGAAACCAGTTGGGATGAAAGGTAAGAAGTGAAGAGGTTTTGGTAATAA
>JASCZW010010834.1:0-34596 GCA_034211315.2 Aedes japonicus | reverse complement strand
ATTACCAGTAGCTTTTTGAAGCGATTCTAATTTAATATTTTATCTCTCGTTCCTCATCACTGTTGGATCCGCTCTGAAGGCAGCACGGGACGTGTTCTACCGTGCGTATCTACGGAAACGAGATCTCAAGCTGAGACACATTGCACAGTGGGAAGTAAAGGTACATGAATCGCGAAAGAATTCGATAATTCAGTTCCAAGTAGCACAAGGTTAGTGAACAATAGCATTTTTTATGTGAAAATTCCTGAGAATTTGAATGAGAGGGGTCCCACTTGCCGTAAAAATTCAGTGGACGGAGATATTGACTTATTTTACCCGCTTTCCCGTATTTTCAGATAATGCCCGAAATCTATGCTTGGATGGAGTAGTCAAAATAGGTCTATTCTTATGTAGACTTCCTAGAAATTGAATGGAAGTAGTTGCGGGTCGGGTAACAGAGATATTGCTGATTTACCCACTTCCCCCAATCTATGGTCGAGAGGGTCTGCGGTAGTCAAAATAACCCTATTCCTATGTACTTTTTCTAAAAATCGAATGAAGGTGGTTGGCCTATTATTATGTAGAATTTCCTAGAAATGGAATAAAGGTGGTTGCAGCCATCGCACGGGTCGGATAATCTGAGAAATTGGGCTCATATTGCTTCAATTCCCCGTATTTGCGAATATTGCTGATGATTCTATGCTCGAAAGGGTCTGTGAAGTCAAAATAAGCCTAATGCCACTGTGCATTGTGCTGGATTGTGCATCGAGTGTATATCAACGAGAAACTTTCGATCGAAGCGCGTAAGCTTAAGTCCGCTGCACTAGACCGGAAGAAGGCGGATAAGCTGGTATCGATCTACACTAAGGAAGGAATCGTTTATGTATTCGTAATTATGTTTCCATTCACTTTTTGAAGTAATGCTTATGTAGTACTAGCTGAACCACATACAAGCCTTGCTTTACACTGGCAACTAAATGGATGAAAATTTAATAGAACTGGCGATTTTATGTGTTTTTTAAGGAATGAGTTTTGTTAGAATATTTACGTTTACTAATATGTGTAATTTCCGCAAAATAAAACGTAGGCGTGTATTTTCGACTAAACTCTCAATCGTTGTTTTCTCCCATGGTTTTTCTTTCTGTGTAGAAGCATTTCATAGACCAAACATTTATCTTCAAAGTACGCCATATCCTGTCAGTTTGAACGTAAATTTATCTTGCATAACCTTACATTAACTACTTGTGCATAGTGTAGCACTAAGAATAACTGAGCATCCTGCGATTTTGACCATGAAGGGGTTCAAATTTCTATCAGAACAAGCTGCTTACCCGAGAAATACCCGTTTAGTGTTTCAATTGCCTGGATAATTATCATGTTTGGTTGAAATTTCCGTTTCACTTTTTATAAAGACACTCTTATACAGGAAGGAGTCGAACCATCATAAGAACCTTCTCCGGACCCAACAACCTCTGCATATAAGTTTTCATAACAGTAGGGATAGTTCTCATGTGTGGTTTGTGTTTCATTTATAAGAAACCGTACCGAAACTACCGTAGAAACATTTCTCGCCTTCAAAATTTCCATATGCTAAATTTGGTTCCATTTTCTTGATTTGTTCTCGAGTTATGCAGAGTTATGTGTTTCATTTTGTATGAGATCCACCCCTTTCAAAAATTTCTTTTGTATGAGACCTTTCATACCCCGCCTTCAGAGAAGGAAGGGCTCTCTAGCTACCATAAGAACCTTTTCCGGCACCAAAAACCCCTCCATACATAATTTCACGCCGATCAGTTCCAGTAGTTTTCGAGCCGATAAGGTAATTTTTTTATACAAGGTTCCAAATCCTTATGGACTGACCCACCACAGAGGCCTGCACTTCGTCATAGTGCACTGTGTCAGAGTGTGGTCAGGGTCGACCTTTGAGGACTGCCCTAGTGTATTACTTCGTGGATGGTTTTGGCCATTTGGCTACAATAGAGCTGTTTAGCTCATACTCCTTGCCACAACCATTTTTATTCCGCCTTACTAGGTTGAGCCATTTGGCTCCTACCCTTAACGTCATCGAATTGAGATGTCCTCGATATTGAATCTATCCTAATCCTAATCCGACGGAGATCGCCTGTGGAGCCAAAGCGAACGACGGTGAGCCGACTAGCTCCCACACACTGACGCAATCGACTCGAGGTAATCCCGATTCCCTGACTACCATATGAAATCACCCGAGATCGACAACCCACTACCCCACTCAACCACTCGCTTCTTAATTCTCCCGCCATTTTCGCTGCAGAGCTCCGTTGATCGCATTCCAAACACTTTCGTCACGACATATTCTATAGACGACGTTAACTGAGCTGGTATCTGCCCACTGATGGCAAACATCTCGCTTCGCAATGGTCCAAATCGGTGGCAGTCAAAGAGCTCGTGCTTCGGTGTCTCTTGGGCATCTACGCACTCCGGACAGAAGGGTGACGCTGCGTGTCCGAATCGATGCAAATATTGCCTGAAGCAACCATGGTCAGACAGAAACTGCGTAAGATATAAATTTACCTCTCCAAGCTTCCTTTTCATCCACCCTCGTGTCCCATTCTCGGTACTTCTCGAGCCTATAAGGAGTGTATCGAAAAGTAGTTATAAACATTCAATGCGTTATTACGCATAAACTACTGTATATATTTTTAGCGTGTAAGCGCCATTTGCTTTGTTTACATGTCAAAAATGATTATTCGGTTCATTCATTTCCGTTGATAAAGTTGTATTCAAAATGTCGCGAATTGAATTTGAGACTAAAAGAAAATTCTGCACACTTGGATGCACCGAAAAGGTGTTACTTACAACCAGATTGCGAAAAGGTACAATGTTCACCCGGCAAGTGTAAAACGCATCATCGAAAAGTTTGGTAAGGAGTGCTCCCTCAAGGATTTACCAAGAAGTGGCCCGGAAACCCGGCTCCAGCAACCCCGATTTGGACCAAAAAGTTGTGGATTATATTCAACGGAACAAATCTGCCTCTACTCGCGATCTAGCCAAGAAGTTCAGGACCAGCATCGGAATGATTCAGCAATCAAGCGCAGGAATGACTTGAAGACGTACAAAAAGCAGAAAGTGCCCAAACAAACTCCGGAACAAAAGTCTCGTGCCAAAACCAGGGCTCGAAAGCTGTACAACTGCATTTTGGACAATATCGACCAGTGCATTTTGATGGATGACGAAACATACGTTAAAGAAGATTCAAGAACGCTACCGGGGCCGCAGTTTTATACTAAATCTGTTGGGAACGTGTGCCAACCGCAGATACGACTGTTGCGATGGAGAAATTCGGTCAGAAGGTGCTCATTTGGCAAGCTATTTGCACATGTGGCTTGCGTTCTTCAATTTTCTATACAAAAGGAACTATAAGTGCTGAGATTTATCAAAAGGAATGTTTGAAGAACAGGTTGCTACCATTGTATAGAAAGCACCAGTCCCCTCCTCTCTTCTGGCCAGATTTGGCATCGGCACATTACGCCAAATCCACTCTACAGTGGCTGACGGAGAATAACATCAAGTTCGTAGAAAAAGACATCAACCCGCCAAACTGTCCCCAGTTGCGACCGATCGAGACGCTATTGGGCAATAGTCAAGCGCATATTTAAGAAGGATGGTACAGTGTCCCAAAACATGACCGATTTTAAGAAAAATTGGGCAGCGGCATCCAGGAAGTGCACAAGGTCACTGTGCAGAATTTGATGGCAGGTGTCAAATCAAAGGTACGGGCATTCTACAGAAATGAACATGATGACTAGTTTTTCCGTTTGGATCTTTTGTAAACATGTTACAGGTTATAATAAAACTGAAATAGTATATTAATTTTAACCATGTTTTCATGCCTATTTTATTATTTGGAAGTTTATAACTACTTTTCGATACACTCCTTATTCGCGCTGCGGTAGAATCGAACGTTCATGATATCGGAGAAAAATTTCCCGTCGATTAGAACATGGTCGATTTGATTCTCTGCTCGTTGATTAGTGGCTTCAGTAGATCCAAGTGGCTTTATGAATGTTTTACGGGAGAAGAAGGATGCATTGATCAGCAAAATAGAGTGCCCACATAATATTTTTTTGGATTTCTCTAATTTATTATGTTCGAATTAAAGTAAACACACTGTAATCTTTTTTGATATCTTATTTTTTATTTTTTAATGTGTTTAGTGACGAAAACTATTAAGGAATGATGAACCTAGAAAATAACAATTTTGCCGACAAGATCCGCTCTCTCCCAGATTGTACGAAGCCGTTCTGGAAGTTGACAAAAATGTTAAAAACTAAGCCAAGGCCAATTCCTTCGTTGATCCTACTAGACAGCGGTTGCTCCAAGGATCGTCAAGGAAGTCTCAACAACTTCACAGAGGAGTTAGAGATCTTAGCTGACGAATTGTTGACTTATATCAAAGGCACAAAGAACATCGATAACATCATGAACTTGTAGCTCAAGTAATTGAGCCCCCAGTTCTATAAACATATGGCGATGGTTTTCCACCAATGCCTCCGACTTAGCTACTTTCTCTCGTGTTGGAAGTCAGCCAAAGTCATCCCCATCCTGAAATCTGGGAACGATCCTCCGCGTTCCAAAAGTTCCACCGTCGGCTTCTCTCGTCTGCCGACAAACTCAACATCTTGCTTGACGAACAGTTTGGATTCCGACGTGGTCGTTCAACAGTGCACCAACTTAACCGAGTAACCAACATCCTCAGACGGAACAAGTTTGTTGTGAAATCATCTACCTGGCACTTCTCAATATCGAGAAGGCCTTCGATAACGTATGACTCGATGGCCTGGTGTATAAGCTTAAAAGATACAATCTTCCTATCTTCTTGGTGAAGATAATTAAAAATTATCTGTTGGACAGGACATTCCGTGTTCCAGTTTCCGATGCACAGGAGATTTCCGCCGGTGTTCCGCAAGGAAGTATACTAGGTCCACTTGTGTTCAACCTTCTCACTTTGGGCATACCCTCGCGCCCTGAAAATGAACTTCTGTCGTTGTTCGACGATAATACATCAGTCGTCCACAGTGGTAGGGTAACAAGAGCGCTTGCAGCGAAACTGCAGCGAAGCCTGAATGTTCTGTCAGAATATTTCACCGAATGGAAGATCTGTATCAACGCGGCGGTCATCCTATTTCCACACTCCAACTCTCCCAGACTTGTTCCGCCTGAGGATTGTAAAACTATCCTAAACAACACAATGGTGGAATGAGGCCAAATCAGCTGTCTATCTTGAGCAGTTACCATAGACAGCAAGCTGATTTTCGGGGAACAGGTTGACAAAACCTGTCAAACAGAAGCGTAACGTTCTGTTGAAGCTATTATACCCATTGATCAAACAGAATGTTCAGCGTTATCCCTGAAAAACAAGTTTGCTGTCTACAAGCGAATCATACTTCATGAGCTATCGAGAAGAGCAGGCCAATCTGGCAGAAGAATTGCGCAAAAACACTATCACCTGGATGCTTCAACGCGTTCAAAATAAGCTCCTGAGGATGATCCTGAACACCCCTCCGAGGACAAGAACATCTGAGGTCCACGTCTGGTCGATGATCGCTTTAGTGAGTCTTTCCATCGGTACAGGACAAGCTGCCTGACATCGGATCACCAGATCATCCAGAATCTGCACCCCTAGGATTTTCAAATTGAAGCTGTAGTTTTAGTTTAAGTAGGTTGTCAAATTTTAAAACTTACGATGCCTCAAGGGCAGAACATAAAACTTTATTATAACATAAACTCACTAAACACGCCAAACACATTAAACACCTAAACAAACTGAAGAGCCCATTGGGCTAAAACAATTATAATGTAAATTAGTATATAAGACAAAAAATGGAAATAAAAAACAAATCTAGTAATAGTGCAGAGCGCCAATGGGCCAGTATGAGGGTACACGGGGGAGCAACCAGCCAGTATGTTATGCCAGTTGCTAAGACTCCATCTTAGCAACGATTGCACATCTGCTAGTGAAACTTACACAGTGTAAACAAATGCACATTGAACTAATTTTACCCAAAATTTCAATGAAAAATACCCAAAAAGTAGAAAGTTATAGCCATTTAAATATGGTGCAATTTGATACCGTACAACCTTTAGTCATATCACGATATATATATATATATATATATATATATATATATATATATATATATATATATATATATGTATATATATATATATATATATATATATATATATATATATATATATATATATATATATATATATATATATATATATATATATATATATATATATATATATGGTGTACACACATGTGTATAGATATATATGTAGATGATATAGATTACAGTCGGGAACCGATCTTTTCTGTTGATTGGGACCGTAAAATCGAAACCGTTGAGATAGATTCCCGCAGTTTATGGGATTTTAACTAATTGGGGGAAATGAGGTCTATCTCAGTTGTTTCAAGTGATAAATAACTACAGTCTTGAGCAAAATTGTTGTAATGGGTTGGATCGACAAATCTGTGTCATTGTATTCCGGTTTTAATGGGGAATTTCTCCGCCAGAGGCGTTTTACTTTTCTAGTAATCAATAAAGCAGGTACACGGCGTTGGGATAAGGGGTAATTGGTTTCATCCTAGGATACCTTGGAAGCCTCACGAATTAGAAAATATCAGTCTTCAGTAAATTGTCCTAATGGCCAACTCCTTCCTAAAGAGTGATACGGTCAAAATTTGGTCAAGGGAAAACGCGTGTAAATCGGTGAAATCGTTTATTTAAAAAATCAAATTAAATTTCTTTTGCAAGTTCAATTAGTATAAAATTCAGGAAAAATATTCAGTTAGGCTTCCGCTTTTCCAAATCCGAATTGCCGGGCCTTACGCTTGACCCCTGCCATCAGATTTTGAACTGCTGCTCGTCCTTAACAGTTTTTTGGTCTTCTTTAGGTTCCGCTTGACAATAGCCCAGTATTTCTCAATTGGGCGGAGCTCTGGCGTGTTGGGAGGGCTCATGTCGCTGGAACCACTGCACGTTGTTGGCGGCGTACCACTCCATGGCCTTTTTTACCGTAACGCTGGCAGATGCCAAATCCGGCCAAAACAGTACGGAACAACCAGTGTTTCTTCAGGAAAGGCAGCAGACGTTTATTCAAACACTCTTTCACGTAAATTTCTTGGTTGACAGTCCCGGAAAGGTGCTATGAAAATGCTGTTTTTCAAGCCGTTGCTGGTGTACAGATGGCTTGCCAAACCAGAGATTTCTTTGCGAACTTTGACAGTTTCGTAAGCAGCTTGGAGATGATCTCGCTACCTTTCCCTTCCTTTTGAAGCCGGCAGATAAACTTTGACGTAGATTTCGTCGTCCATTGCACGATGCGCAGTCAAACTTCGCCAGCATCGTCGCGTACAGCCTCCGGGATCGCGCGCTTTGGCCGTCGTATTTGTCGGCCATCGCGATTTGGAGTCACTTGCTCTTCTTGTAAGTCGAGAGTCCGGCTCGTTTGCTGGCTCGAATGCACGGTAATGCGGGCATCACGACAGCACCAGCTGTCTGCGGCATCTCGGAGAGTAGGTTAGGGTTTCGCTTGAAACTGCCGGCAACTCTCTTTGTCGTCTCAGCGGCTTCCGTGATTTCTCAGCGATTCCCCCCGATCGAGACTTCCTGGCTGTCGGCAAACGTTCCCAAATACTTTAAACACATTTTGTAACGGTTGGTTTGGGCAACTTTTAGCGATTTATGTAACTTTGCGAGCGTGTAGCTCGAGTTTCCGCGATGCGACGAAGCAAAATGATTTTGATACGCTGCTCTTCTTGCTTTGGACGGCATTTTGACAACTGAAGAGTGAATTCAAAATCAAAATAGGAGCAACATTCTACACACACGCACCTTCAAAATGAGGGGTGTTCAGGTTTTTAAATGCAAAATTGAAAGAAATACGTCAAGTTGATATTGACCAAATTTTTGACCGTATCGCCCTTTATAAGTGGTCACACAAGTTCGGAATTCAGTCGCTACACGGCGCTAGTGTGCATATATTCTTCCAGTTTGTGCTTGCTTTCTTTAGCAAACTTGTGCCAGTGGCCAAGCCTTTCAGAATAGAAGTCTCATATGTTCGGAATTCTCTCACTATACGACCCTAGTGTGCATATGGTGTTTCAGTTTAATTCTGCTGTATCTCGAGAACTTTACAAATTACGATATTACTTTTTTAAGTTAATTCGTTCTAGTGCCCAAGTCCATTCGCATGATGATCACATACGTTCGGAATTCACTCACTACGTGGTGCTAGTACGGATATGTGGTTCCAAATTATTGATATTTAATTAATTAGCTTCAGAAAATTTGTGATAGTTGCCTAGAAGAGGTCACACAAGTTAGGAATCTGGTCACTAAATGGAGCTAGTATGCATATAACCTTCCAGTTTGTGAATGCTATATCTCGAGAGCCTTACTAGTTATTAAGATGTTTTATTCAGCAAACTTGTGCTAATGGCCAAGTCCTTCGGGATGGTAGTCCCATGTGTTCAGTAGTCACTCTCTGTGTGCCACTAGTGTGCACAGATGAGCCTGCAAATTACAGATATGCTAGTATCTCGAGAGCCTCTGGCTAGTTTAGAGACACATTGCTTTTTTTTTTTAACAAACTCGCGTTAGTGGCCAAGACCTTTCGTATAGTGGGCAAATTTTTTCGCAATTCTCTCACTTCATAGCGCTAGTGTGCATAAGGGTTTTTAGTTTTATTATGCTATGTCTAGTGCGTCTTATCAGTTAGAACATTGCTTTCTTCAACAAACTTGTGCTTGTGACCAAGCCCTTCTAAATGGTGGTCACATAATTTTGGAAATTACTACGTGACTGTGCCAAGAGAACTCGGTAAATTTATAATGGGTTCCGGGACACTGTGGCATTGAAGGCAATGAAGAGGCAGACGAGCTTGCTAAACAAAGTTCAAATGCACAGTTTATTGGCCCATAACCGTTCTGCGGTATATCATACTGTTGGTCACCACAAAGTGTGTTCAATCGAAGAGCTGTTTATAATTCCGCAGCAACGGGCTGGCAATGCTGTCAGGGATCTCTGAAACAGAGAGTTCTTTGTGCTTATACTGGCCTCAGTAACCGGACATTGCCCGAGTAGATATCATTTGAAAATCATTGGCCCGGTTCAGAATGATATATGTCGTTTCTGTAACATGGAACGTGAAGCCTCGGAACATCTGCTTTGTAGTTGTGATGCTTTGTACAAGAGAAGACATAAATTTCTGTACAATGGTTATATGCAACTTTGGACTGCAAATCCTGGGAAGGTGGTCGGTTTTATAAACTCAATTTTGCCTGATTGGGAGACGCTTCTTAGGCTTGTCACTTGACAAATGGTGATCTAGCATTCAGATGCAAATTAGAATAGTAAACAGGGGTAGGCCACACAAGGTCAACTCAGTCGTTCTACGCCCCAACAAAAAAAAAACAATAACAATTCTTTCCCAGTCTTATTAGTGTAAAACCATTTCATAAAGTTGTTTGTTTTTCTTAATTGTAAGTTAATTTTATAGCATGTTTGCCTGTAATTGCATAAGAAGTCTTATATCAGTGTATGAGTGCTAGAGTAGCTACCAGATCAATGTGATGAGCATGTAACCTCGCATGCAGATAGAAAGGATGGGGCACTCTTTAATCAAGGGGAGAACCAAGTGATGCACCAAGCAAGAGATGCTTTACATCATAGAGCATTTTTCTGGTAAGAGTTCGGTTAGTCTTGTGCAGTATTTGCGATGATCTTTTTGATTGATCGATCTTACAAAATATGGCTTTTCCTCCGTTATCATATATTCTCTCAGAAACCTCATCTTCGAACTCAGTGCTTTCAAAGTCCATTAGTTCACTATCTTCAGGAAACCCTGCGGAACCAGCACCCCGGAAAAGTATATCGACGTAGCCTATACACGAATATGTTATTGAGTCAACATGTAGTTGATGTATGAAGAAAATGTTTGATTTTGTAAATTAGCTTTGACTTTTATTGCATGCATTGATGAAATCTTCGTCTAAAATTGATCTTCACAGATGACATTATTTACTATCCAGAAGATTGTCTGTATCACAAAAACGTTTCCAGGTGTTTAAAATGCCAATAAGTGCTAAAGTTGATGCTAAAATAATATTGCAATTACCTGTGGGTCTCAACTATTCGGAAGAACGATTTCTTTCCTGCGTTGGAAGTGCTCAAACATCCCGGTACACAACAGGTTTTGTGTCCCATTTTCCACGGAATAAGCAAAGTCTGACAGAAATAATCGTTTCAATGCCTACTATTGATGTTGAGCAAAACCAATTCAAATAAAAACACACACACACACACACCGACGGTGGCTCACATGAAATCACACATACATATTTCTTTTCTAATGTTTCTGGAACACGATGAGCGCGCTTCGAACATGTCGACTGAAACAGAGAGGGAGCTGTGTGTCTTGCTATTAGCGGTCTTCGATAATAGTCTCCAGCTAGTTGATCATACCAACATAATCACCACTGTTAAGCCCAGTCTAGGATCGTCGAAAGATTTGTAAAGAGATATGATCCAATGGATCACTGAAGCTTCTATTCTACAACTGGCAATTAAAAATAATAATAACAACAAAATTCATTACATATTGCTACGTAGTCCTACGTAGTCGAGCATTGTTGACGAAATACGCGTATCTATCAAGATAAGCAATAAAGACAGTTGGAATTGAATGGAAATTACTAATCTTTCTTCTCATTTTATAGTTACAGGTATTCCACTAAAAAGCTCACACTTTCCAGTGTCCCTTATTTATTTTTTTTGTTTTATTTTTCAAACTCAAAAGGCAATCGAGACCTTCATACAAATTTCGTCTCATCACTTGTTTTTCAAGGAATCATTATCCGGATGACACCACACTTCTTCCACTAACAGAATCAACACGCCAAACATTTTCTATAATCAATGTTTATCGAAAAACCTCTCCACTACCAGCTCGTTATCAACCATGCGGCCCCTTGGCAAGCAAGTGGTAATTAATAATTCATCCATTTAACAGGATGAAAGCAACCCGTTTTCATTCACAAACCGTCCATCGTGATAGAAAGCGGTTTCTGAATAATTTATCACCGATTAACAGCCCCCAACTCGTCGAACAATCAACAGACTTCACTTTCTACTGGAAGTGTGATGTCGCCCCGTTCGTGCCTGGCTTGATGATTATTTAATCGCGTCTAAGTTAAATAAAAGTCATCGTTACTTGGGTAATTTATTTTTCCAATTTACTGACGATCCACTCTAGGTACTGACCCACGCTGGTAAACACTCCAACCGGTCTACTAGCGTGGCATTCCACCATATGATTCAGTACACCGACAACTTCGTGGATGATTCCCACACCCTCGACCTGGCGGGTACTCGTCACTGCTCCACCCGAATCCGCATGGCACTTTTCGCCTTCGTTCACCGGAACGGTACAGATGTAGTCATTGACTCCACGAAAACCGGGTGGCAAATACCCCCGACACTGATCCTGTTTCAGTGCATTTAATCGGGAGCGAACCTTGTAGCGACTGTTGTAACCTAGAATGATACCTTAGTTTAGTTACACCTTAATTGTAGCGCTGTAGCATAACTTACCACAACCATTGTTGCCCCACCCAGCCAGAATAAGTACATCTCCGGATGCCGGAAGCACAGGTCGCTCTGGCAAACAAACCGGCCGAATCCAGCTTGTTGTGGTGGCTGGTTCAGACAGCCGCAGCAGTGCAATATCGTTCAACTGAGGCCGATGATGGCGGGCGTACTGTTCATGAATGAACACCTTTTCCACGGCGATGTCGATTGCCGGATCGGCACAGTAGAATTCGTTGTAGTCTTCAATAGCGATGCAATCGACAGTAGCATCCGTGTCCCATTCTCCGAGGCGAACCGTAAGACTATTTGAGAAGAGACAAATGAATCAGTGTTTACAAACATACATACTCGCCAATCAGAAGTGTAATTACTTGCTCCACTTTGCCCTATCGGTAAGACAGTGAGCCGCAGTCAGAACGTAACGAGAACTGATAAGTGCCGCTCCACATTCGAAAGTCGTCTCGTATGCTGGAATTGCAACGAAGAAAGTTTACTGTCGCACACTCTTATTTCATCCCTTAGATTTGCTTACGCATATTCCCAAAGTGCACCAGGGCCGTCCACGGTTGTTCATCTAGTTTTGTCACATTCTCCCCGAACGTCTGATAATCCGGCTGTACCCCGCATTCCCCTGGCTGGGGCAGTAACTTCCACTGGTCCAATTTGGGTCCATTGCTCGGAAGGTTGCCACTTCCATCGCCATCCACTCGATTGGACGTGTCAAAAGAACTTGACCCGACGGAGGACGTGCCATTTTCGTTGCTGCTAATGGAATAGTTCGGACAGCAGACCAAACTTTTGCGCTCCAGTTTGCCGCATTCGCTTCGATAGAGAAAATCAATTTCATCTCTGGTGAGCATTTCCTTCCGCAGGGTAGAAAGGACGATTTGGCAGTCCCGCACCAGGACGCAGCGGCCGGGATTACTGTTCGGGTTGATGCAGGTGGCATTGTATGGCACTTGAATGGAAATAGGTAAGAGAGATGCGGTGTCAGTGATTGAGGTAATTGGATTTTGTTTATGTACTGCTGACAGGCATAGAAAGCTAGAAGCAACTTCTTAATACTAATCAAAGCATGCTATTGATGGTGACCAGAGTTGCCGCATTAATTTTCGTTCCATCTTTAATCTTTAACTTTTTTTATTTGCGTTGAACTCAAGGTGAATCACCAGCAACTTCCTGGATATTTTTCACAGTGTTTCGTTGCGTTGAGAGTTCCTGTAATGTGCCGAAGGTGCCGATGCGTTAAAAATCACATTATTATTTTCTGCTGAGCCTGCAACCAGGCAATGCATATTAGCAGGTTGCTGGTTTCATATTTCCTTAAGCTCAACTCAGTGTGCCACAGTGGAATGATTGAAAATAGAAGCGCCGCTGTAGAAACAGTTCGCCTAGTGTAAGACATTGTGGCTGGCAACTGTCCCATGCGACTTACCCTGATATAATACTCATCAAAACATTTATTTTGATAAACTATACAAATGGAATGGGTATGCAGATCGTTTTCCTACAGGTGCGGAAAATAATGCAAAAATTTGTTCTATTTCTTTTCAATCCTATTTTCAACTAACTCAAGCAATTATATCAACATTTTCGAGTGCTGTTGTTTTTATAAAGTCCTTTTAAACAAATTTATTCAATGTGTCTTTCATTTTTATTAATAACATCCTCTAGCCGACGCCGGAAGCCAGAACGTGCCTTTTGGACGTAGTCTTCCGACATTGACTGCTATATGCGTGTTATGGTTGACTATAGGGTTTTCACACTAGGGTGTGATGTTTTGCAGGCTCTTGCTTCAACATACATATGCTCAAATCGAATAATCCAACGAATTAACATCTGGACTGCTAGGGGGCCGCAAATCCTTCGGTCAAAACTTCATGTTATCGTTCAACCATTTCCCACTGTGCGAAAAATGGGACCCGAAATCACAAGTAATAAAAAATGCGAGGAATCGAATGGTGATGGTTTCATCTTGGGCAGACCCCGCGAAGTGGCTTATTTTGCCCGATTTTCCCTAATTTCGGAAGAAAAATTGAATAATCACACATTTATCATATTAGCTCTGATAATATTGCATCCATTCGGCTGTACTATTGTGGAAATGTCTGGAGAATTCAATGGAGGTAATATTGTCTTGTAAAAACGTCAGGAACTGTCCATTTTGCCTGATATTCCCCACATGCTAAAAGTACTAGATATGCCATGCGGTTTTGGAAATTTGGGCGAATTAGAATCTATAAAAATGCAATACACTATTGTGGAACTGTCCGGGGAACTGAATGGAGAGTTTGTCGTCTTGTGTAAACATCAGTTATTGATCATTTTGCCCGCTTTTCCCTAGATAGTGGAAGAATCAATAGATAAAATGCGATTTTTGGAATAGCTGCGCATTAGAATCAAATCAAATGCACTTCAATATTGTGAAAATGTCTGGAAAATCGGATGAAGTGGATGTAGACCTATGCAGACTTCGGGAAGTGGCTCCTTTTGCCCGATTTTCCCTTAATTTTGAAAACATAGTTGGATAATCCTACATTTATCATATATTCACTAATAATATTAAACCCATTTGGGATCTACTATTGTGAAAATGTCTGGAGAATCCAATGAAAGCAATATCGTCTAGTAAAAACCTCATGAACTGTCCATTTTGCCTGATATTCCCCACCTATTGAAAATACGTCATGTGGTTTTCAAAATTTCCGCGAATTATAATGTATAAAAATGCAATGCGCTATGAAATTGTCTGGGGAATTGAATAGAGGGGATTTTGGCTTGTGTAGACATCAGTTTATTTCAATTTTACCCGCTTTTCTCTGCAGACTAGAAGACTAAATATATATAATTCGGTTTTTGCAATAACCGTGCGCTACAATACAATCAAATGTACGAAAATATTATGAAAATGTCTATGAAATTGCACAGCGTAATTTTCTCAGAGAGCCTCCTTGAAGACGAAGACAAGCAAATGTCACGCGTAACACTTAAAAATGGCATATCAGCTTTTGTAAACAAAAATTGTAACTATTGAGACACACATACAGGAGTGGCATATGAGCATTATTGATTGTATTCGTGAATGAAGTCGGAGAACACTGAATATTTGTATCATGTAAATAGATCGACTTTACTTTTGCAAAGTTCCAAAACGTGTTTTCGCAATACATAGTACAGCACAAACAAGTTAAATATGTTTAAAGCAAGTATGATTACCATATGACTATTCATTTTTTCTTCCGAAAGTAGGGAAAAATTGGGCAAAATGGAAAGTGGCATTCCCTGCATTACATTTTCCAGACATCTTAACAATATTGCAATGTGTTTTATTTCATTTTAGTGCGTGGCTATTACAAAAACCGCATTATCAAAACAGGGTGACTGGTACCTCGCGGTCTAGCCAAAACAGGGTGATGAAGAGATCTGCAAACGATGATATCTCCTTCGTTAGATTCTCCAGACATTTTCACAATACTACAGCATAGATGTATTCCACATTATTAGAGCTATTATTTTAACTGTATGATTATTAAATTTTAATCGCGAAATTAGGGGAAAGTCGGGTTAAATGAGCCATTTCTCGAGGTTTGCAAGAGACGACAATCCCTCCATTCAATTTGCAATAAAAAATTAAATTATTGAAGTGCATTTAATTTTTATTCTAATTCGCGGCTACCTAAAAAACCACATTAAATATTGGTTCTTCCAGTATTCAAAAAAAAGCGGGTAAAATGGACAAATACCGATGTCATTTAATTCCCAGACAGTTCCACAAAAGAGCATTGTATTTTTATACATTATAATTTGTGAAACTTTCGAGAAGCACTTGTTATATCTTGTTTTTCCAATATGTGGTGAAAATCGGTCAAAATGGACAGTTCCTGACGTGTTTACAAGCCGATATTGCCTCTGTTTGATTCTCCAGATATTTTCACAATACTAAGGCACAAATGGGTTCAATATTATCAAAGCTAATATGATAAACGCAGGATTTTTTAATTTTTTTTTCAAAATAAGGGGAAAATCGGGCAAAATGAGTAACTTCCCGAGGTTTGCAGAAGACATCCCCTTCATTGAGTTTTCCAGACATTTGCATAATATTACCGTGCATTTAATGTTATTGTAGTGCACAGCTATTTCAAAAACCGCATTATTTATATTGATTCTTCCAATATGCAGGGAAACGAGGGTAAAATGGACAATAACTGGCGTCTACACAAGTCAAAATCCCCTCCAATCAATTCCCCAGTCAGTTTCACAATAGTGCATTGCATTTTTATACATTCTAATTCGCGGGAATTTCGAAAATCACATGACATATCTAGTATTTTCAAAATATGAGGAATATCGGGCAAAATGGATAGTTCATGAGGTTTATGCTAGACGATATTGCCTTCATTGAATTTTCCAGACATTTTCACAATGGTAGATCCCAAATGGGTTCAATATTATTAGTGAAAATATGATTAATGTAGGATTATTCAATCATTTTTTTTTTAAATTAACGAAAAATCGGGCAAAAGGAGCCACTTCCCGAGGTCTGCATAGGTCTACATTCACTTCATTCGGTTTTTCAGACATTTTCATAATATTGTAGTGCATTTGATTTAATTCTAATGCGCAGCTATTCCAATAATCGCATTTTATCTGTTGATTCTTCCTGTATGTAGGGAAAAGCGGGCAAAATGGACAAGACGACATACTCTCCATTCAGTTCCCCGGACAGTTCCACAATAGTGTATTGCATTTTTATAGATTCTAATTCGCCCAAATTTCCAAATCCACATGGCATATCTAGTACTTTCAGCATGTGGGGAATATCAGGCAAAATGGACAGTTCCTGACGTTTTTACAAGGCAATATTACCTCCATTGGATTCTCCAGACATTTTCACAATAGTACAACCGAATGGATGCAATATTATCAGAGTTAATATGATAAATGAGTGATTATTCAATTTTTCTTCCGAAATTAGGGAAAATCGGGCAAAATGAGCCACTTCCCATCTTTTAACATAAGATAAGCTATTTTACAGGGCACTTATCCAGCGGCCTTTGATAAGTTGTGATTTTGGGTCCCATTTTTCCCACTGTGCATTGTTGGGTTCTATTGGACGTGTGACACGGCGCTCCATCCTGCTGTAGGACAACGTTTTGGTCCTCGGAGAAGTTGGCCTTCACCCAGGGAAGCACTTGGTCCTTTAAAATACCGATACACACTTCGGTATTGATTTTTACTCCAGTATCAATGACAACAGGCGGCATGTTCAAACCGTTGGACGCCACCAAGCCAAACATCATGACACCAGCCGGATGTTTGGTTTGAAATTTGTATTTCACTTTTTCCGGAACGTTTTCCATTTTCTGCATTGAAATGAATCGGTCCGTGCGGCTGTTGACCACAGCATCGATGCTGAAAAGCTTTTCTTCGGAGAACAGGATTTTCATTTTTTCCTTCTTGAACAAGGAGAGCAATCTCTTGGAACGAGTCACTCGTAGTTCCTTGTCCCGGTCCGTAATCAAGTGGCGTTTCACTCTGGCTTTGGGAGATGCATGAAGGTCTTCTTTGATGATTCTCTGCATGGATTTCTACAAAATATAGGCTTTCTTTGCAAGTTTTCTTGGAACGCACCGGGTCGCCAGCAATTAATGCACGGACCGATTCGATCACCAGCTTAGGACCACCCTGCAGGGACTTTTTTATGCGGTAAACTGTTGCCAAATGGCACCCTACCACCTTGGCAATCTCTTTCGGCTAATTCTGGGCGAGCAACAAAATGGTGATCACTTCTTCCGCGAACATTTTGACGAATTTGCAATAAAACAAATAGAATGTTTGGATGCAGCACTTTAAAGTAAACATAAACAAATACACTTTCGACATAAATTAGTCACTAGCTACACGAATTAACGCAATACTCAAGTTTGGACATTTTCGCATTATTTTCTGCCGCACCCTGTACATCTCACAACGGCAAAACGGATCTTCTTTCTGCAGGGAAACAGATGTATACGAGACATATACGAAGGAGTCGTATTCTCGGGAGAAATCGATCATTGCTCTGTATTGACAAGATAATGAATCATGAGGTGTTGGTTCTGATCATTAAATGTTCCAGGATAGGTGAACAAAATCAGAACGGAGTTAACCATCAATCATTGGTACTAATTTAGATTTTAGTTGTGATGTTAACATTAGCTGATCAACTCTTCCTTTCCTTTTTTGGCATACATGGTGTCCTTACTCAGGCAATTCCGAATTTTGGGCTTATTCAGATTGTATTGCGAGAAAAATGCAGAATTAGTAAAATGTTCACAATGAACTGTAGCAAGTGAAAAGCCAGCTTCCGATCTGCTGAAATACAGCAGTTTTCGCTAAAAATTTTACAAGTCTTCCGATTATTCCACCTCGATGTCCTTGCAGATGATTACCGTCCTCAGCTCACGAAAATCGTTTTCAATGGCGAAAATCGTTATCCTCGCCGCTGCAAAGAAGTTCGGATATTGTTTAACAATCGAACCGAACTCCTGCAGAGTGTGCAGCTTCTTGGGGCCAACGCTCGATGCAGTAGTCAGAACTGGTTCGTACAGATCAAAGCGCCTAATGATCTGTTCAATCAACTCGGTATTTTCTTGTGCGATGTTGTTCCCCATGTTGGTGAGGAAGATGTCGATTGTTGAATGGACCCCGGATCTGCTCAACCGGGTGGGAGTATCCGGGCCCAGGACGGTGTAATGTCTCTCTTCCAGGTTTTCCTGCAGAATTATTCCGTTCCGATTCCTCCGGGTGTTCCCCCAGGTTTCGTGTTCCGCATTTAGGTCACCGGCGATGATAAATTGCCCTTGCCTCCGAGTTAGCTTGCGGATGTCGTTTCGTAGCATTGTTGTTGTTCCATTGGCGGTGCTGGCTTGCTTGGGACAACAAGCCGCGATGATGGTGATAGGGCCGACGGTAGATTCGACCTCGATTCCGATGGCTTCGATGGACTGCAGCTGAAAGCTCGGAAGTAGAAGACAGTTGATGTTGTAGCGCAAGGCGATCGCAACTCCTCCTCCACTAGAGCCGCTACGATCAAGTCGCACAATCCGATAGTCAGGGATGAAAATATTCAGATCCGGCTTGAGATGTGTCTCGGTGACGATGGCGATGTCGATGGCCTTCCTGTTAAGGAAGTCACCGAGCTCGAAAGTTTTGTTCCGGATGGAACAAGCATTCCAGTTAAGGATGCTGATGGTGCGTTTACGGTCCATGTTTGTAAAGAAACTTCATCGTCACGGATGTGGCGGCTTTGAGCTGTTCCTCTTTGGAGCGGCAGGAACGTAGTTGGCGGTAGAGCTCTTGGACGATCTCGACCATTTGCTCCGAGTCGTAGAGCTGTCCATCTACCGGTGATTGCGTGGAGTTACTGCAACTCGGATTTGGATTGCCCCAGCCTGGAGGAGGAGCCGACATGGGGACGGCGGCGGCTGCCGCGAATCGTTGCTGAACGGATGCTGACGGCCGGATTGCATGGCGATAGTTCAATGGAACTGGTGGCAGATTCGGCACTTGGTACCTGAGCGGCGGGAAGTTCTCGACCGTATTCGGAGGAGGTTGATGACGGTTTCACCCGTTCCGATTTCTGGTGGACGCCTTTCTCCGGATTTCCATGAACTCCGCACGCTTGGGGCAGGCACGGCTTTGGCCATCGTGGTTTGACCCGCAGTTGGCACATTTGGGCTCGGCAGTCTCCTCCATTTGGTCACATTTTGCCGTTTCATGCGCTCCTGCACACTTGCCACAGCGCGGTTTCATGCGGCAGTTCCTTGTTCCATGGCCGAAGGAAAGGCAGTTGGCACATTGCGTGACGTCACGCTTCTTGGGGTGGTACGGCTCCCATTCAACAATTATGTTGAAGAGAGCTCGCACTTTGAAGAGCTCATTCATGATGACCGAGCCCTTCTCCAGGTGGGCCAGATAGAGCAGATCCCGATGGTTTCGTGCCTCGGCCCGCTTCATGGGGAACACCTTAATCGGCTTGAGCTTAAGACGTTTGAGTTCCTCCATGATATCCTCCGGTGGGTATTCCGGTAGTCCACGAATAACCACCTTCATTGGCTTGCTTCCGGGGGTGTCATGAGTGTAATACTCGAGCTGCTTCGATTTCAGGAATCGTCTTGTAGATGTAAAATCTGCTTCGGTGGAGCAGACGATCTTGATGCCCAAGCTGCACAGCTTAAACAACGGATGGATTTGCGCCGCCGCAAGTTCGTTCCTGAGCGTGGCGATTTGCTTCGTGGTGGTAAAGAGAAGTGGAATTTTCACTTTTTTTGGCACCGTCTGCTCGGTGACAGATTGAACCGGAAGCGTGGCAAAACTGTTGTTGCCCAGTAGTCTGGCATTGTAATCCAATGACGCAGGGTTGGCATCGTCAGTTCGCTTTGAGCCGCTTGCCTGTTGGTTACAGGTAGCAGATGATGTTGTACGATGGCTTGAGGTGGAGGCACCAGTTTTTTTGTTGCGTGCCATCGCAACAGTGGTTGGTGTCAGTGGGTTTGCTGCCAACTTCTGCAGCTCTGCGTTGAAGCTTTCCACCTTGAACAGGTGGCCAAGCGTCGAAGAGACACAAGGTGGGTACGAAATCGCGGCACGAACGTCGAGCGAAAAGAAAACGTATCACTACAGTACCGAACCGAACAGCGCGAGAGACGACAAAACCACACAACGATATCTAAGTTGGATTACCACTGGTGAGGTCCAAACAATGATCGAAGCGCAGCGGAGAAAACGAACTTTACTGCTCGCTCACCTTTTTATATCGTGCACTAAAACACATCACAATATTTTTCATGCTTTTGACGTAGACTACGTCTTACGGCAAGGGTAGGGTGTCAATTGAAAATCTAAAAATAAGCGACCGTCACGAAATATTGTTACAAATTAAACGCTAATAACTTAATAAATGCTCGATAGATTTTCAAGATGTTTACATCAATCGGTTGTAAATTTTCCCGCGTATCATTTCAATTATCAAACATTATCGGTTAACAATTTTGAACTATTGAAAATAGCCCAAATAAGAGGTTATGACCTATTATGCCAATTTATAGGAGTAAATTTACTACATCCGCTGAACTTTCCTATCACAGACTTCAAATTTAAGTAACGAACGCGTCGTACATATCTGTGCACGAAATAAAAAGTGGGCACCCTCATTTGTTATCATTCTCTCGGCAGCTACGGAGCTGTGCAGAGCGGCTGTAGCCAGTAATGCCCTGGCAGCCGGTGGTTGCGCGTGCCCTGCAGAAGGGTACGCGGGCATGCAAACTAAAAGAATGAAGGGGTTGCGGCTGTCGCCGGTGAGTGGCTGGTTGGTCAGCCAATTTTAATGCAGCCGTATGCTATACCATATCACGATATGATGTACATGTATACGTATAAATATATATGTATATAATATGGAAATATATGTAGATGATATAGGTAAATATAAAGATGTGTATGGTAATGATATTGAAATAGTTGAGATTTAAAAATCTGCAATCAAAATGACTGTACAGGCAGAACGATATTTTTCGGAGTAAAACCAACTGCACCACGGTCCTGAAATTTCGACAGAATGCCTGATGATGATGTATTTCACACAAAAGCCGGTAGGGTTGTGTACCAAAACATTTTTAAGTCTTGAACATAAAACAAAAAAGCTATGAAGTATTTTTTCCTTGACTTGATATAAATAAAGTGTACACTAATCAGCAGGAATTAAGTTGTTCTAGCAAAGACAATAAGAGGAAATTTGGCGTGATGAACCAACCCCCGTCAAAAAAAAAAAAATAATGCAGTTAAGTCATGATTATACTAAGCGCATAATTCTCGCGCTATGCCCCCAGAAAGCCAGAATATTTCGTAACGAAAAATCTTTGATCCAAAACCAACTACCTACAGCGATGAATCCTTTGTTGCTGCGCCTTTCTGACTGAACTAAGCGAGGACGCTCTACGTGTTCCTACAGCATATGAATAATCTGATTGAATGCCATCGGTTAACTTAAGTGTCCGTTTTTGGAATCTACATTAGGGAAGATGCCATCCTATTTTTATCGCATATACATATTTTTTCCATTAAACTAAACGTAACTCAATGCTGTGAGAAAATATGAATATATCAAGATAACCTACCAAAATCTAAAAAAAAATGTTTTCGTTCGGAAATAATTATGTTCAGATAACATTTAAAAAAAAATGTCACATTTTTCGTCACAACACAACGCAAGAGAATTTAAATTTACAAAATATCAGATTCTGTGCATAGCGGTAGAAGCAAACGGAAGCAAAAGACACGAGACATAAAAAAACCGCCAATCTTGTTCACGCTCGTATTATTTATTGAATGGAATGGAATCACCGTGCAGCGGCCCTTTTTCTCTTAAAATCGGCCAGCACCTTCTTTCGCAGTTTAGCGTAGAGAAGAGTTAATTACTCGGTCAGATTGAGGAACAGTTTTGACCTGATATTTTCCTTCCCCTTCCAAGCCACAGATAAGCATCGCCAAAGTACGAAATACCATGTCATGCTTGGCTCTCAATTATAACTCTTAATTTCTCGATGGACGCTAAATTTTACTAATTAAAACTTCCTTATTCATCACAAACGACCCCCACAACCACCTCCACCACAACGGATTAAAATCCAACAATATAGTTATTAGTAAGTTTAAATTATGTGTCAACTGCCACCGGCGACCTACGAGCATTTAGGTTGACGCACTTCAGTAGGGTTGAAGCAATGCTCTGGCTCGATAGGCAAACGATTAAACTTGACCATTTTCAATTGAAGTTAACATAAATGCAGGTTCTCGATATTGGAGATCATGTTTTTACCACGATGATTTTGCGAAAGATTAATTTTTGAAGCACTAAAATAAAAACGCCCATAAAAAAACTCAATATTCCCATTAAGAAATCTTGAACAGCCTGTAATTAGAAAGGTGTGCTAGCAAGGGTAAGTCGCTTAGAACAGTGTGCCAGCCAAGTTGTCTTACACCCTAGACGAATATGTTTCATAACTGCGGCACTTCGATTTTCAATCCATACCACATGTGTGGCACGCTGAGGAACACTTTTGACAGTTAAGCTTATAGAAATAAGAAACCAGCAACCTTGCCAATTTGGATTGCCTGGTTGTCAGGCTTAGCAGAAAATAACAATTTGATGTGAAAGAGTGAGATACTCTTAATTTAATATAAGATCTTTATCCATAATAATCCGGAAACCTCAAAACTTAAATAAAACACAAATTCCGCATTATCTTTAAAAATTCCATTTCCCCTATTTGTTTAAAAAATCATATATGCCTGTTTGAAAAAGTACTCGAGAAATAAAGTTGCTTATTTCAGATTCAAGAGATATAATTCAAATATTCACGAAGTCTAAACATAGTTGATCTGTATATGCGATACAACATCATATGAATGAAGCTTTACTAAAGCATTCAACCGTGACATCAAACTAATTCTTGCTTAATCGGCTTCATTATATTTAATAGAAACGTCTAAGTTGTCACTTGGGTGTTGTTAGTAGCTTCCTTAAGCAATGTAAAGGGTGTCCATATCAAATAATATCACAAAACCAGGAAGAAAATTACCCATTGGGTATTATCTCTTGAAAATTTAGGGGAAAGTAGTTTAGAGTGTTTTTTGTTGTATTTTTATTGCTGTCAGTTTTACGAAAATTGACAATAATGGCGTCATCAGAAAAGCAACGTCGCGAATTGATTTTGCACAAGCACCTGTAAAATGTTCAACTCTCTCATCGGGACATCGGAAAACAACTCGGAATCGTGCAGTCAACGGTGAGTCGTCGTGTGATTACACGTTCCTACAAAACTTTGAGCATCGAACGGATAATGCGGTCAGAATGGATGTTCTATTAGTGATCAGGATCACAAGCGTGTCGTGAAAGCGTTTAAACGGTATCCCAATGCATCGGTCAGGGATGTGGCCAAAAAGTTGAATCTGTCCCAGTTTTTCGTTCAGAGATACATACATGCGTACAAAGTGCTGAAGGGTTCAAATCATGACGAACGGCAAAATACGGTGGAAAAGTCACGGGCCTGGAAACTGTACACCAAGCACCCATGATGACGAAACCTCCAAGCCTCTTCATGGATCATTAGACTTACGTAAAGGCGCACTTCCAGCAGCTTCCGGGGCTACTGTTCTTCGCCACTCACTACAAGTTTGATGTTCCGCAGGAAGTAAGAAATCAGAAACTTTTAAAGTTTGCCAGGAAATGCATGGTTTGACAAGCGATCTGCTCATGTGGCAAACGGAGTGCGCCGTTCGTGACTAGCGGGACTGTCAACGGGAGGTCTACGTCAAGAAGAAGCGACTGCTGCCTCTCACTGAGGCAACACGAGGGCCCTACGATCTTCTGGCCGGATGTAGCTTCGTGCCACTATTCAAATATTGTTCTGAAGTGGTACGAAGTCAACGGTATCACTTGCGTACCCAGGTTAATGATCCTCCCAACGCACCGGAACTAAGGCCCATCGAAAAATACTGGGCTAGTATGAAGCAAGCACTACGAAAGCATCCCAAGGAGGTCAAATCTGAGGAAGACATGAAGAAAAAGTGAGTTTCCGTACAGAATAAGCTGCAGCCAGATGTTGTACAGAAACTAATGAGTGGAGTTAAGCCTAAGGTGTGAGCGTACGGTTATGGTATTGAAGTTAAATGAAGTAAAAATCCGAAAAGCTTACTCATGGGGTATATTTTATTGTCTGAAAGTCTGAAAAGGATCGGTCAACTACGTAACTTTTACAGTGTATTTTCCGTGAAGCAATTTGATGTGGGACACCCTTTTTGTCAAAAATAACCTATCCTCGTACATTTGCGTTGTTTGCGTGTATTTGTGATGGTTTTAACATGTTCATAATAGCATGCTGTCATCTTTTGTTGCTTATATGTTTACATGGTTTAAACTCAGCGTTTTGAAAACTTCACGCATTGAAAAAGACGTGAAAATTAAGGCTTAGGACACATGGCTAAGTGAGAAGGGTGTAACTATGCGACTATTGGTGAAGCGCTTTGGAATTTATTACGCGAGTGTTAAATCCATCATTACCAAGTTTTGGGAACACTGGTCTTTGGATGAACTGCCAGTAAGAGGCAGAAAACCCGGATTTTACAACCCTAAACTGGATCAGAAAGTGGGTGCTCTTATTTGGAAGAGCAAATAAACGTCGATACGTGATTTGGTCAATAAAGCGGGAACCAGCGTCAAAATGATTCCACATATCAAGTAACGGAACAATCTGTAGACCTACAAGAAGCAGAAAATCGCCAAACAATGCATTTATTTCGATGGACGACGAGACCTAAGTCAAAGAGGACTCAAACGTTCTTCCAGGTCCACAATATTACAATGCCGTCGTAGGGGAAGATGAAAGCAATGCTGATTCAAGTAGAGCAGTATGAAGTCTACCATTTTGTACACTGCCGGAACAATCAATGCGGAAATCTATCGATCTAAGTGTCTGCAGAAGAGGTGGCTGCCGGTATATAAGAAGAATAGTAACCCTCCACTGTTTTGGCCGGACTGAGCGTCGGCCATTACGCCAAAACAACTCTCAATCGGTTCATGGAAAAGGGTATGGGTTTCATTGAGAAATACATCTATCCGCCAAATTGCCCTCAGTTTCGAACCCATCGAACGCTATTGGGCTATTAGGTGAAGAGGGTCTTCAAAAAGACTGGCAAAACCGTTGAAAATATGCAGAAGTTCAAAAAATTTTGCTCCAGGCGTCCAGAAAATGTAATGAAACACTTGTCCGGAACTTGATGAAAAGTGTTCAGTAAAACAAAATCACAGATTCCTCCATTTGTTTGAATAAAACATCATTTTTTTTTATATGATTTAAAGAAAAAATATGTGAATAACCTATTTTTGATACAGTCCTTATTATGTGTTTGCTATCGGAAATACTGGCACCAGGCGAAACTTGTTCAGGATCAAGGGGTGAGTTGCTTAGCCAATATCTCTTGTGCCTATTTTTTCAGTGTGTGCCTTTAAGCGTTACGATGAATGCCAATAGGAGGCCATGTGTGGCCACCGTTATTTGACAGTTCAATCGTTATGTTTTGACTACGTCTGGCAACCAGGCGATGGTTTTGTATAGCTTTGCCCAATTTTTTCCTGGTGATTTGAGTCTCGGTCAAGGTTTTCGTTGTGGAAAGCGCGTTTTTTGATACTCTTGTGTTGAGTCAGGAAATTCAGTGATAAATAATAAAAGCACAAGAAGCTAAGTGCTTGAAGTGTATGCGTGAATGCCTCTAAACTGTTATAGGTTTATGATTGGTTTATCCTCTTTCTCAACAGCTCTCGTATGCCTGATTAAACAATGAACGAGACGCAACTCTACCCTTTGATAGTAGATTCACTCGTCGTTTTAACAAAATGTATCAAACCGTAGATTCAAACCGTCAAAAGTGTGCCTCAGAGTGCCACTCATGTTCCGGTATAGTGTAAGATTTTCTTCTAAGGTATGTCTGGCACACTGTTCTAAGCGACTCACCCTTTGTGCAGGATGAAACTTCTAAATGCTCAGTGACGGGCTTCCATACAAAGGTCGGACTAAACCCCATATGGTATCCCAAATGACTAAAACTCACATGTTAAGATGATTTTGGTATCCTGCACCTATTTTTGATATGGAACTTTTCGTATATTTTGGTTTTACTATATTGGGTTGGTTCTGAATTATGCAAATCTACTGATTTTAAATTATGTCAAAAGTAATCAATAATAAGCTATCACGATGTGTTATTTAAACGTAGATTTTGATTAAAAGGGTAATTCTGGTGTTTTTAAATCATTATTGATGTTGAAATTAACTTTACTTGTGTGTTTTTTCAATGGATCCATTCAGTTACACACACAAGCTAGCTAACAAGATTGATTGATATTTCATAAACCACGTGATATTTTTTGAAGGTGAGAACTGGGAGCTAAGTTAATTCTGGACAAATAAACTTAAGAATTTCATAAGGTTTAACTTATGAACGATGCTTTGGAAGTTCATAAGGCTAACATATGAATGAATTTTGGTTCACACGACGTTGTTCTAGTACGCCTTTAAGCTTTCATGATTACAAGTGTTGATATGTACTTGTGGGCAAGTCACCGGACACCGGAAATAATCATAATGCAATCGTATGAATATCGAAAGTTTATCTCGTTGAGTGTAAGGATTCCTTTTTTTACGATTTACTATGGGGTCAGATAGTCTCAAAAACTGCCCTTTACCAACTCAGGGGAAGGTCCATTAATTATGTCAAGCAGTAAGGGGGAGGGGGGTTTGAGAAAACGTGACGATCCATACAAAAAATTTGGTGGTCCATACAAAAAACGTGACAAGGGGGGTGGGGGATTCTAAAAGAAGTCAATTTTTGCGTGACGTAATTAATGGACGTTCCCCAGGAACAACGTGAAACAAAATCCATTCATATGTCAGCCTTATGTAATTCCAAAGCATCGGTGATAAGTTGAGCCTCATTCGGTCGCACATCATCAAACTGGAACGTATTCAGTATCGGTGTCTTCGTATCGCGTTAGGTTGCATGCACTCGACTCACACCATGAGTCTTGAAGTGCTGGCTGGCACTCTCGGATCGGTTTTCATAATTATCTCTCCGACTCCTCACCATCTTATTCATGTGTTTTTAACTAACATTAATGATAGATTGTAGTTTGATTAACTTACTTGTTTAGGTTAAATTTTTGAGGAATGTTGGCCTCAGTGTGTGATTGTGGTTGCGCGTGTGAGTGAGTGATTTTTTTTTAATTGAAAAGCTATGCGGCTCCGCAAAGCGTAACACACGTCTGAGCCTTACAAAATAAACGAAATAATTGAAAAAATATGTCTGCATCATTTTATACTCGAAAACCTCCAAACCTCCATTACCATTTTTCATCGATGTTCATACTTATAGAAACTTGAAAGATCAATCACTTAGGGAAAGTCCATTAATTATGTAACGCAGTAAGAGGGGAGGGGGGTTTTGGTAAAACGTGACAATCCATATAAAAAATGTTTAAGTCCATAGAAAAAAACGTGACAAGGGAGGAGGGGAGTTAAAAAGTTACTTTTTGCGTGACATAATTAATGGACGTTCCCTTATGTAGAGCAATTTTTTTTTCTTGTTTGCAAAATGCAAGACCAAAGCAGGTTTCACAATACGTAAGAAGCCCGATTTTCAGCTGCTATTCGTCATTTTGCCATATTGTAACAAGTCAGAAGCATTCCCGATGGAACCATTTCCCCAAACAAAATTTCGGAAGAAGTCGGCAGAAATGCGGAAAAAATGCGGGAATTTTTAAAATAAGATTGGGTGGCCACAAGCCTTGGACAATATTTAAATTCCGATTCATTTATGGTTTTTGGCAGTCTTTTAGGCCCTATAATAACTGTGCAAAATTTCAGCTCGATCAGGATATTATATTTTAGCGTTTTAATTTTGCATATGATTTTCAATGAGGAAACTCACTTTTACAGATAAAAATCTGGCAAAGTGACCCGTTGTCCTCTAAAAATAAATCGATTCAATCATTCCATTGAAAAAAAATTCCTCAAAGAACGCAATGCGATTCGACGGTTGTGGAAAACGTTTTTAAGCTAAAACTGATAGCAACCCAAAGAACGGCTCATTGGAGCCGTGTCCCTGGTTAGTGGCCACCCTGCAAATGCCTTTAGCCCTCCTTAGCAACAACACCAATTTGTGCGAATACAATATAAGAAGAACAGTGATTGGCTGTACGCAATGGTGACATTGTATGAGATAACAACCAATACGGATGTTTCTTACAATTTTTGAATCATGTATATTATGTACGAAAACTATGTTGCATAAAAGGAGCGTAACACCCAGCTCGCACTACAAGCTATATAACATGATTTACGCCCCGTTCACACTTCAGCTTACATAACGTGATATAGAGTATCTTGATGTTAAATGCTGTGTACATTATTTCCAGTGAAAACTAGATGTAAAGATGCTAATGTTAGGATAGTATATATCATGTAATATAAGCAGTAGTTAATTCAAGTGTGCTATTGTGGTTGAATAACATGCTTACTTAAAGCTATTTTAGTATTTTTATTCAACTTAATTTCAACAATCCAACAAAAAGCTGAATAACAGTTTATCTATGCGTTGCAATATTGTTTAAATAGCCTAGCTTCTGAAAGCTTATGAGTTCAGGAATAACTGTTCTGTACATCACTGTTCAACTGGTCCAACTATGAGCTGAAGAAAGATAATGCAAAAGCTTCAAACAGGTGCCTGATTGGACTTTTTATGAACTACTTAACAATTACTTGAAATATAGTTTCTGCCTCTTATGGCACGTCTTTTTACTACCTTTGTTAATTAAACCTTATATTAATTTGAAGAATAGCTGTGTTTAATAGCAGTATTAAGCACAACAAATTTCAATTGAAACAAAAGTCGTTTTAATGCCTTATAAAAGTCTCCGAACTGCTTTTTGGTTGATCTTAATTTTTTACTTCAACTTAAAGTTATGCTGGATAAATAATGCTATATTCATTGAATTCAGTTAAATCCTACAGTTTCGTTATTAACTTGCTTATTTTTGCTGTCGCTAAAAAAAATTGTTCTGTTCTCAAATGTTAATAAATAAATGCTAAAAAAAAGTCAAAATGGATAAATTATTAAAAAAATATAAAAGAGTTGATCGTTACACGGTGCGTCCAAAAACAAACGAGACAAATATATTTAACTTCTCAAGAAACTTTGCTCAGGTTAAAAGAAATCCGCCGAACTAAATGCTAAATCTGTTATCCTGCTAAAAGATCTGGATGACGGATTGACTGACTATGGTATGAATAATGGAAACTACACACTTAGAAAATTTTACAGTATTCGGTAATTTTTTACCGAACTTTCAACAGGACGGAACGTTCGGTAGTCCGATTTAACGGATTTCGGTGAAATTTGACAAGTTCCTGTGATTTTTATATCGGAATACTGTAAAATTTCACCGAAACCCGGTAAATCGGACTACCGAACCTGTTGAAAGTTCGGTAAAAAATTTCCGAATACTGTAAAATTTCTAAATGTGTACGTTGCAAATATAGTTGATTCAGGTATCAGTATAGTTGATTCAGGTCAAATTAAAAAAAACAGCATAGCACTGCGCTGTTCATCAGAAAACATATCTTTTAATCGTCTCTTGTTCAACATGTCCTTGAATCTTGTCGGTGATGTGCGTATTTTAACCAAACAACAAACATCAAAGCTTTTCACAGCTTGCTAAAACAGACGTTTAATAACAACATTTAGAAGGTTTGATTGAGCACTGATGTTGCTTATTTACAGACAACGCTTATTGCTTATAAAACATAAATGTAGCTCAATTAAAGCATCGATTCTGCTACTGTTCAATATATAACATTGAGCTTATATTAGCGATTTGTTGATACTACATAGGATAGCACAGTAAGTGTGTCATGTAGATGATGAAACGAACGTTGTTGGTTCAAATCTCGCTAATAAACGTTAATACATAAATGTTTCATTATGTCTTTGTTAATGAACATGTATACTAATATCAAAATGAATAGGCTCAATATGTAATCCGAATAAAAATGTATGGAAAATCTTACATAACGCTTAGCTGAACAATTATTAAAAAAATGTTATGTTAAATCTTGGAATTAGTTGTTTATAAGTTGATTATGCGTGTAGCATGAGAGTGAGAAGCCTAAAGATAAATGATTTTCCCAGAATTGTATTAACGAAAGCCGAAGAAAAGATTTAGTAAACGAAGTTTAAGTGCAAAACTTAAAGAGCAGTTAATCAATTATTAGCTGAACTCCAATTGCTGTGAACTTGCTTCTTATGCATTTGTAATTGCCGGTGTTCAAAAGCACTTGGCGACAGTTTAATAACTTCTCCAAATTTGTGTGAATAATACCTGAACAGAAGCTTAGATTGAAAATAGTAAAGAGATTATTCAAAACGATGTTGTTTTAAATCGCCATAATGATGTTTACTTAATGAGTGATTAGTTCTTGGACTGACAGCTTCGTTTACTTCCAAAAATGGATACTGTTTAACCCTATAATGATTATTTTCCAGTTTCAGTACAGGTAGTTCAGATTTTGTTTAGAATTGTGATTTGAATATATTGAATTTTCACCAAACATTTTCAAAACCCGTGTTCGGAAAAACGATAGCCAACGAAAATTGCCTAGGACTGCAACATGTTTAACGGAAATTTATTTTGATCAATTTTATACCAAACATCAAATTATTCCAGTTGGCTGCATTTGGGTATTTCCCATAAGATACACACTCAGTTTTTTTTACAGAAATCCGTATAACTTTAGCGAATTTTGAAAAACTTCGGTAACCCGATTTAACAGATTTCGGTAAAATTTTACCGAAATCCGGTAATTTTTTCACAGATATCTGTCAAATTTCACCGAAATTCGTTAAATCGGATTACCGAACGTACAGCTGCTGAGAATTCGGTAATACTTTACAGATTTCTGTTAAATTTTCTAAGTGTTTAGAAGCCAAACACATAACAAACTTTCTTAGAGACCGTGTACTATTTGTTGGGCAACAATTACTCAAACCAACGAGCTATTCTGTACTCTGGAAGTCATAAGTTGCAGCTTAGTCGATCGAACATCTTTTCACAACTGTGAGCACCCACTGGATACATGTCATGAAACAAACCAAATGTTTTCTTTTTTTTTTATTGTCAAAATGATCGAAATTTTAAACACATGCTAAGTTTCATCCTACTTAGATGGGTTCGGGCAAGAGTATCACTTTCTTTGACCCATTTCACCTGGAAACGCTCAGCATGCATGTACATAGAAAACTCACATCCAGCATTTCTTGGCCTGCTCCGGTGTCCAGTGACAGCGCACGTACAAATCACAATTATCACAATTAAACTTTTCATTCTCGATCGTCGTGTCACCACCGTTCCACGGTTTGTAATTCGAATTTGAACCAACTTTCGCTTCCTTCACTCACAGCACAGCGTCCACCAGCGGACAGGTAACGGACGTGAATGTTTTATCCACCCTCCGTGGTCGGCACACAAATGGACATACAATCAACTGCAGAGAGAAATAAAGAAAAAACAAAAAGACGATTCAAAACTACACCGCTAATGTGGGGAAGGAGTTCGTGTCAGGAAAACAGGTTGGCTTCAACTTTTAATTGGCCTGACTGGCAGAATTCAATTATTGTATGGCACCTACCCGTATTCAGTGTACTTGCTCCCTGGGCTCTAATCGCATTTATTATTTGTTATAGAACCGACAAAAAAAAGACACACACACAAATCGGAAGGGAGGAATAATCATCATCGCAGCGAGGGAATTTGTTTTTTCCCTCTCTCTTTCACGCAGCATTCGAAGGCAGGAATCCGACAGATTTCATTCACACACGAGTGGACGAAAGTTTCGTTGGATTATCAGTTTGACGTCCGAATGGATTGGGTTACGTAATTATAGGCAAACTTCCCCATGGCAAGGTTGCAAATGCTCATTTCAGGTTAAAGCAACTGTTTTAGTTAAAAGCAACTCAACTGGAAACACAAAAATAACATAACATCACAACTAGCTTTATGATCGCTGATCGCTGTGAAAACGGAAGCCCGTTAATGGACGTTCAGAAAGCAACGCATGAACAATTCAAAAATGTCTAAGCGGCAAAATAACAACCTCTTCTTCTATCAATCGAATGAAAAATATTATGCTGAAACTAATTTTATTTAACCAAAACGGAATCAATTATGCTGAAATAAGTCTTTGCAACCTTGGCCGATACTTGTTACAACGTGAACCATGGGATTCCCCACGTGTCTTTTTTCTTTTCTTCGATTGAATTTCCGATTTCTCAATTCGTGTGGCGGATGAGTTCAGATTCAGATGCTACGACCCGAGGAGGAGAAAATATCATATGAATACTTAATTTTGGTTTTGATAACAGGCTTTGATACATTTTGGGAACATTTGTATGGTATTATCATCAGGTATTCAACCGCTTCTGCTCGGGTACCTAAATTTTACTTATGTATAAGGGAGCATGGCTCCAAGTCACCAGTCTGAGCTCAAGAACTCATACCTTAAATACTACAGCTCACAGAAAATAATAATTAATTTTAACAAGCGCGTAAAATTTTCCCTCGTGTAATTCCAAGTCAAAGGAGCGTAAACAACGATATTGTCGGTAATCTTTCATACAACATGCTAGATTTAGGCGTTATCTGGCTTAAATTTACATGAATTATCCCTTTATTTTCTGCCAAATCTAGCGTTCGCTTTGTGTGCATTAGATAACGCAGAAAATTCAGTGTTTCTTTTTATCTGTGCAGGGAATAGTTCAACAGGCTTCGTAATATTTCTAACCATGGGGGCAGCGTTGCCAATGTTCCTGATTTTTCAGGATTTTCCAGACTTTTTATCATTTTGCCTGAAATTCTGACAAGCACTAATTTTTTTCCAGATTTTGATAAAAAATCCGGATTTTTCCTCATTTTCGTAATTTTTATCAATCCAAATTAATTGTAAGCGAAATGAATAAACTAATCAAAGTCAGGGAGTTCTGCCAAAGCTTTTACTAGTTGGCTACTCTGAATGGAATTGTCAAAAATCATCGAATCAAAAATCTATTCTGACCCGCTTCTTCTACCAAAACGATACAAGACATCTTAAACTTCGCGGTTTACCTTTTAGTTTTTAATATCACTCTCTCGCAGGTCTCAAACAGTTAGTTAAGTTAAGCTTTTGAAAAAAATCAAAATATAACTCAGCGCCTACATTAGATTAGGGCGATTCTGCTTTTATAAACAATGGCTTTCGTAGTCTTCTTAGTCTTGAACAAAAGGTCACAAATACAAATTAAGCACTCCTTAAGGAAGACGAGCATTGTTCTTTCGATATATGCAATTTGAAGGAATTGTATTCAACTTCCGATAAATTAGCAGACAAAGTGTTTGTTTACATAAGCAGATTCGCCCTTAATCAAATTTTGGCACTGAACTATACCACTTATGAACCTGAAAGAGATAAATATATGTTGTGTAATGCTTTTTGGTTTACTAACATCTGTTTTTCACACATAAAAATGACAATCCTGATTTTATCCTGATTTTTATTTCACATACTTCCTGACTTTGTAAAAATATACTTGGCAACGCTGCATGGGGGTATTGAATCTTGCGGGATGCACTATTACTGCACAATAGAAGAGAACAATAATATTGCATCGTTTCCCACGGTATTAGATTAGGTGGGAGAATTGTTGGTATATAAGGCTGTACTAAGAAAAAGTTAGTGAAAATAAGTTACCTTCTGATAAATTTGAATGATATAAACCAAAAAACCTGCTAAGCTTGAAATAACCTCTGTTTAGAGCTTGTTCTCTTTGTTCCGCATGTTGTCTTAACCTTCCGTTCCATGGGTTGTTTCGTTAGTTTTTGACAGGGCTTACCATCCAATTTTGCGAGTTATATTTTGTATTCTTCAGCAAGACTTATTCTTGATGATGTAGTACATCATCCATTACCGATGTATTGTATACTCTAAACTACGATTTTCTTCAAAACTGTGTATCTAGACATATATAATCAAAATCAGCTCATGATGCAAGACCTCGATACACGTATAGTATATCTAGAGTTACCAGTCCCGTTTCCATCTCATCACCTTGTAGTCGTACTATTTGGAAAACAATAAATTGACGCTTAACAATCTGATATCTTACTATTTATTTCTTTTAATTTATTTATTATTATTTGTTGCTGAAAGTAACAAACATAATAACAAAAGGAATCAATTGGTTCAAACATCAAACTTATCCTGTACTGAATGATAGACTCACTAAAGCGATCGTCGAGCATGCCTCAGATGTTCTTGTCCTCGGAGCGGTCTTCAGAATCATTCTGAGGAACTTATTT
>JASCZW010010833.1:0-34609 GCA_034211315.2 Aedes japonicus | reverse complement strand
TCAGAAATAGTATGCACTCTCGCGCCCACTTACTCAATTTTTGAGTACAATTAGTATGCGTTATCTCTTTTTCTCTCATGGGATATATTACTCACCCTGCGCTAAAAAGTGGATCAACTCACCTTTAGGGTAGATCCAGACTTGTTACGAAAAATGGAAGTAACATTTCCGTGAGAGAAAAAAGAGACAGACGCGGTTGTACTCAGAAATTGAGTAAAGTGACGCGAGAGTGTGTACTCCGACTCATTTAGAAATCAAACTTGCGAGGGGCGTTGTGTTAAGAAAAATAAAATATATTATATGCACGCAACTCTGAAGCTACTCATTTTTGAGTCGAAAATCACACAGTAATGCCAAAAGGGTTTACCCAAAAATGGGTAAACATTCTAAACATGTACACTGATGGATAAAACCTTTTGAATTATTCCTGGTGCAGTTGAAAACCGGAATATAGCAGTCGCGCCAATCGATTTTACTCCAGTTCCATAAGTCCAAACAATAGCGCATCTAGTGCGCTGTATAGCGCATCAGATGCGCCATACAGCGCACTAGATGCGCCATTGTTTGGACTTATGCAACTGGAGTAAAAATCGATTGGCGCGACTGCTATATTCCGGTCTTTCAACTGCACCCGGAGTCCCATTATTCATGCCTTATTTTTGTACGCTTATCTGGACCGTTGCCCTACACTCAGAAAAATTTGCATTGACAGATTCTATGTGTCCGAGCATAGCTAGGTGTTTTTCATTAGAGGGCGAATCTACAACCGAGAGATTCTCTCGCGCTCGCTCTCTTTCATTCATTACAGCGCCATTATTAAACTTTCTAGGAATTCTTTAGTACAGATCGAAAACACAAACAGTGCTGGCATAGCATACTCTACAAATAGGGTAGAATGAAAAACGTAAAAGGCGATTTGGTTTATGAATGAATGAGAGCGAGCCCAGAGAGAATCTCTCAATTCTGGAATTCTGCCCTGATGCAAAAAACCCTAGATAGCTCATTGAAAATCTGCTTTGTACGTCAACATCGGAATTAAAACAAACGAAAAGAATAGTAAATTTGGAGTGGAAGGTTTCCGAATGTTTAATTATAGATTTATGTATGAAATACTAATTAGTAGTGAGATTCATTAAAATTCATTATTCATTAAAGTTCATTAAGTTTCTATACGGAAGAAGTGAGTTGAAGTGAATTTTTTACAGATTTCTAATTGAAATTAACCAAATTTTCTTTGTGAGGTGTGTCTAGGTTACGATTCAAAAAGGTCGATCGAGACCGTTGGAATAGTAGCTAAGATATCGAAGTAAGTTGATTATCTTTTCATGCTTCACACTTAGATTTTTTTTACAGAAAACTGTAAAGTTTTACCGAATTCTCAACAGCTGAACGTTCGGTAATCTGACTTTACGGATTTCGGTGGAATTTTACAGATATCTGTAAAAAATTTACCGGATTTCGGTAAAATTTAACCGAAATCTGTAAAATCGGATTACCGAACGTTCAGCTGTTGAGAATTCGGTAAAACTTTACAGAATTCTGTAAAATAATCTGAGTGTGTTAGCTTAAGCTATTGAAAAAAACATATATTTAATTATTATCTATGTATCATTTGCTTAAAAACTATATGTTAATAGGGAATCTAACATAGTACGGAATTATCAACGAGTGCTCATCCGTAAGAGGTAGACAAGACGGGTTTGAAACTAAATTGTAATTAAGGCTTCCCAACAAACATCGGTGTTGAATAAGAGTGTTATAATATGCAACCTTGTATAAAATATCCTTGATCCATCATTACCAGTCCATCACGCTTATATGTCATTGTTTCTATCTGTATTGACTGCTCAAGAATAAAATGTCATTCCTGTATTATTATTACAACCAACCACACGTGTTACCGTCATCTTCATCATCCGAAAATACAACAGTTGGCGACGAGAGTAGAACCCGCATAGAAGAATTTTACCGGTACCGCCAGTGCTACGTCCTGGGGCCAACCGTGCGAAGGAGAAGGCGATTGCATTTGTTTGTGAGGTTGGGCTGCTGCGAAGAAGTGAGGTTAGACTGCTGCTGCGTTATGCTGCGCTTGTTGCTGTTGCTGTTTGTTTTTCGTCGAACTTTGCTGCTGATGTGCTTGCTGCGACGTTGTTTCTGGTGTGTCTAGCTTTGAAATATTGCTTCGTAGAAACCATAGTTGGAATCCTCGTTGGAACTGAACGGATTTGATACTGCGATTGATTTGAAGAATGGCTAACCCTGGAAATCCCCTGCTGTCGGTGCTGCCCCTGCTGCCGGTGGTGATGGAATACCACCAACATTCGCGTTCGAGCCATTTGATAAAACGAAAACGAAATGGTGCCGTTGGGTGAAACGACTGGAAGGTGCTATGCGGCTATTTGGCGTAAACGAAAATGTTAAGCAATGCGTATTACTACACTCACATGGGCTCGGAGACATATAACATCCTTGCAGACAATTTGTCTCCTGCTGAGCCAGAAGAACAGACATATCAACAAATCGTTACCGTACTTGGGAGCTACTATGATCCGGAACCCCTTGAGATGGTGGAATTATGGAAGTTCAGATCCAGGACCCAGATGGAGGGAGAATCGATTGCAGAATTCATTACGGCGTTGCAACGCGAAGCAAAACACTGCAAATTCGGCGAGTATCTACAAAAGGCGTTGCGGAACCAGTTGGTTTTTGGGCTTCGCAACCAGCGTATCCGGTCTCGTCTCATCGAGGAAAAAGCGTTGACATTCGAGAAGGCGAAGGAAATTTCACTTTCGATGGAGGCCTCGGGAGAAGGTGCCGAAGTTCTCAACCGAAAGCTGCACGACCTCAATCTGGTGGACAATTTGGCTAAAAATCAACGATCTTCTGTGAATAAGGTAACTAACAATACTAACAAATCCTGTTACCGGTGTGGTAGTGAGACACATCTGGCAAACGCCTGTCGACACAGAGATACCGTTTGCGGATATTGTAACAAGAAGGGACATTTGCAACGTGTTTGTCTTAGTTTGCCTCCCGAAAGCAAACCCAAGAAGGGTTATACCCAGAAGAAATTCAAAACTCATTTGGTTGAAGAAGAAGGAGGTTCAGATCATGATTCTGGGGATGAATCGATCGAAGAAATCTGCGTCATTGATGTCTGCAATTGTCACGTAAGTCACGATAATAAACCACTGTCTAAAATATACATACAGCTTAAAGTTAATGAATCCCTGATTAAGTTTGAGGTAGATAGTGGTTCACCTGTGTCGTTGGTAAGTGCTACTGACAGGGAAAGGTATTTCAAAAATTTGCCACTTCAGGAGACTGATATCAAGCTACGTAGTTATTGTGGTGGTCAAATAAGGGTTCACGGTACTGTTGATGTACAGGTAGTGTACAGAGGCAAAACAGAAATTTTGCGATTATTCGTGGTTGAGTCAAAGCGACATCCCTTGTTAGGCAGAGAGTGGATGCGTGCGTTACAACTGAATTGGAGTGAAGTTATGGGGAACTCAGTAACTACTGTCAGCAAAATTGTCTTGCGTACACCATTGTCTGCATCCGTAAGGTCTCTTATCGAGCAGTTTCCTTCCGTTTTTGAAGATTCCGTTGGCAAGATGACTAAAATACAAGCAACTCTTACTCTTAAACCGGACTCAAGACCAGTGTTTCTCAAGTCTCGAACTTTGCCTTTCGCTATTCGTGATGTTGTTGAACGAGAAATCAACGAAATGGTTGATAATGGTGTTTTAATAAGGGTTAACAACAGCGAGTGGGGTACCCCGGTTGTACCGGTTATGAAGTCTGAAAATAAGGTCCGCCTTTGTGGAGATTATAAATTGACTGTAAATAAGCATTTGTTAATCGATGAACATCCTCTACCTACAGTTGATGAACTTTTCGCGAATATGGCTGGTGGAAAAAAATTCTCTAAGTTGGATTTGGCGCAAGCCTACTTACAGATGGGGTACGGTCTGAAGATCAAGGGATTCTAACACTAAATACACACCTCGGATTATTTCAACCTACTAGACTAATGTATGGGGTCGCATCTGCTCCCGCCATATTCCAACGGAAATCTCACAGATTCTTCAAGGTATACCGGGGGTTTCTGTTTTCTTAGACGATGTTAAGGTCACGGGACCAGACGACGAAACTCACTTGGCGCGATTGCAAGAAGTTTTGAAAAGATTCGCTGAGCATGGTATGCGAGTAAATATATCCAAATGTGATTTTTTCGCGAACAGCATTGAGTATTGTGGGTATGTTATTGATTCCGATGGTATTCATAAGATGAAGGAAAAGGTTTCCGCCATACAACAAATGCCCAGACCAAAGAATCGTGAGCAGGTTAGAGCTTTCTTAGGTCTTGTAAACTATTATGGAAGATTTCTTCGTGACCTTAGTACTAGGATCTACCCAATTAATAATCTTTTAAAAGAAAAAACTCCCTTTGTTTGGAATCGCGATTGTGAAAGGGCTTTTGAATGGGTGAAGTCTGAGATACAGTCTGATCATGTTCTGGTGCACTATGACACGAATTTGCCTCTGGTGCTCGCTGTAGATGCCTCACCATATGGTGTTGGGGCAGTTCTCAGTCACATATTCCCAGATGGAAGTGAACGTCCGATTCAATACGCATCGCAAACCTTGAACTCCACTCAGCAGAACTATACCCAAATTGATAAGGAGGCATATGCTATTGTCTATGGTGTTAAAAAATTCCACCAATACCTGTTCGGTCGAAAGTTCGTTCTTGTCACGGATAATAAGCCTGTCGCACAGATCTTTTCTCCAGAAAAAGGGTTGCCTACACTCTCCGCTTTGCGCATGCAGCATTACGCTGTGTTTTTGGAGTCTTTCCAGTTTGATATCCGCTATCGATCCTCGAAGGATCATGCGAATGCGGACGGAATGTCGCGATTACCTGTCTCGGATTGTGCAAACAAAAAACGTATCGAAGAAGTGGATGTGATTGAACTGGATCAAATTCACACACTGCCTGTTTCCGTGGAAGAACTGGAAGAAAGCGTCAACAAAGACTCCTCCATTCGTAATTTGATCCAAGGTTTGAAGACTGGGCGATTAGTAGACGGACGAGATCGTTTCGGATTAAACCAACACGAGTTCAGTTTGCAAAGTGGTTGTTTGATGAAAGGCATCAGAGTCTACATTCCCGTACCATTGCGCCGAAGAGTTCTGGATGAGCTGCACTCAGGACATTTTGGAGTCTCTCGAATGAAATCGCTCGCAAGGTCCTACTGCTGGTGGGAATCGATTGATCGGGACATCACAGAGCTTTCGCGTGATTGTGTTAGCTGCGCAAGAACTAGAAGTGATCCTCCGAAAGTACAAATACACTGTTGGGAAAAACCAGCCGAGCCATTCCAGCGTATAGATTTGTTCTTTGACTGTTTATGTAAAATAATTGTCTATTTCTTAGGAAGCGAGAGGGAGCATAGAAGTTAAGATTTTCTAAAATCTCTTGTGTGTTTACTCTCTGCATAATAACATCATTCAGGAAAGCTACTCGTTGCAAATTCTCTTCTTTTAAGCCCATCTAAGTTAATCAACATACATCGATGACTCATAGGACGGCATAGGTAAAGTCGTCCAACTTAACTTTCGTAGGGCAAATAACAAAAAATTGTTTTTGAACTGACTCTATACAGCTTGCATGTGTATCTTGATATGGAGACCACACTATGCTACAATATTCAAGAAGGGTCTCACATATGTTATGTACAGCGTTTTGATGGTGTATGGATCATTAAAAGTTCAAGCTAAACCTTTTGATAAACCCAAGCATGTTGCTTGCTTTATAAATGATATTATTATAATGTTCGGCAAAAGTTAATTTAGAATCAGAGTATAACACCTAAGTCTCTAATTTGACTGCATCTTTCAACAGTTTTCTGGCCGAGTTTAATAGAGTTTTTGCAATATTGCGTGTTTTCTGGTAAACGAAATGGAATTGCATTTTTTACATTAAGATCTAACAAATTTTTCTTACACCATATGTAGAAATTGTCAATTTCGTGTTGAAATAATTCAAGGTCCGATGTCTCACATATCTCCATGAAAATTTTCATGTCGTCTGCATATATTGAAACATGAAGGAAGCTCAAAATGTGTTCTATATCATTGATAAATAAAATAAATAATAATGGACCAAGATGAGACCCATGTGGCACGCCGAGTAACGTTCACAATTGTTGAAAGTTTTCCCTCAAATCTTACTTTTGCGTTCTCTGAGTCAAGTAAGATTCAATCCATTCAGTAGCCAGGATTGAATCCCATTTTGGATAATTTAAAAAGCAACAGTGGAATATCAACTCTGTCAAATGCTTTACTAAAATCGGTGTACAGCGCTTCAACACAATTTCCTTTGTCCATTACGTTCAAAGAAAAACTTACAAATTGTATCAAATTAGTGGTTGTTGATCGCCCTTTAACAAAACCATGCTGTTTATTAGAAATTAAAGTCTTCACCTGCGAAAATATATTATCATTTATGATAGATTCAAAAAGTTTCGGGATGCTTGATAATATAGCAACCCCACGATAATTTCTAATATCAGATTTTTTTCCACTTTTAAAAATTGGAATAAAAAAAGATTCTTTCCAAACAGCAGGAAGAACGCTGGATTCCAATGACGAATTAAACAACCAAAATAAAGGTTTAACTAGCTCCTTTGAAAGAGATTTTAAAAATATAGGTGGTAAGCCGTCTGGTCCAGCACCCTTTGAAGCATCTAAAGTTTCAAGCGCATGTAAGATTTCCCTGACAGATAAGTTATCAACTGAAATGTCCGTCATTGGCTCGAGGAATTATGAGAAATATTGCAAGTCACGCTCATTATCGTCATGAGAAGTATAGATGTCCTGGAAGAAATCAGCGAATAAGTTGCTAATGTCATTTGTTGTGTTGCCGGTCCTGTTGTCTAGATGCATTTTTGACGGAAAGTTCTTAGACTTACGTTTTTCTTTAACATAGCTAAAGAAAGATTTAGGGTCTGACTTAATATTATTCTCTACCCGTGTATTATGCTCTTCATATGCATTTTTTAATTCTAATCTCAGTTGATCGCATATGGCCAGATAAAGTGATAGATTTTCATCAGTTTTATTTCTCTTGTATGCCTTATGAGCTTTTTGTTTCCTGTTTTTGAGATTAGTAACTAGTCTGTTATACCAGTGGTGATTTGAGATTAGATTTTCTCTTTTGTTTCATGGGCACTGTTTGTTCTAAAATATCATACAAAATTTGGTAGAACGCATCCACTGCTTGACCTACAGCATGATCACGTAGTACAGTTTGCCAGTCAATACTATTCAATTTTTCTTTGATAAGTACATAATTAGCCCTACTAAAATCATAGTATGGTTCGGATAAATTATTATCTATCATTGTGGTTTTGTCGTGCACGAATATGGAGTATTCAATTGCAGTGTGGAACACTTCATTTTTCCAAAGAGGAGTAGGTGACTCTGATACGCAAAAATCGTCGGTCATATTAGTGAACATTAAATCTAAGTAGCAATTATTCTGATTTTTCACGTGATTTACTTGATTGAGCCTGATTTCAGAACTTTTGTCAAATAGAGTACGGAGCGTTTCATTTTCCCCTGCAATCGGTATCAAAAGGGACTCATTTTCATTGTCAATAATAAAATTGGCTGCCCTCTGGTTAAAATCACCATATATGTGAACATTTGTTTCAGGCTCAAACTTTGAAATGATATTACCTGCAATACTAAAAAATAGTTCATACGAATCTTTTCTCGCATATTCTGGAGGAAAATATACTGCTACAAAAATATGAACTTGTTCTCCAATAAGACATTTGACCCAAACATGGTCGAATTCTTTACATTTGCAAGATTCAATTTGTTCGCAATTATAATCAACACTAACTGCTACAAGAACACCCCCACCACATTTTTTATTAGATAAAAATTTATCGCGATCATCCCTAAAAACATTGAATCGATCACCGAAAACTTCTTCATTGTTAACGCTAGCGTCCCAACTCGTTTCAGTTCCTAAAATCACAGGAAAGCTACATGCAGCCACCTGCTTATAAATTTCATTAACTTTAACGGCACTTTTCATCCTATTAAAGTTCTGGCAATACACTAGTACCTCTTTACTTTTAATGTTGTTATCGTGCTGTAATTTATGTGACCTATCTAAACTATTTAAACTAATTACCTCCTCTTCCTCATGTTCCAGGTAGTCCAAAGAGCAGTAAGAGTTTCGGTGATATGGGAGAAGAGAAGGTAGTTCGTTCTTTTGAGGTGAATGACAGGGTCGCTGCAAGGGATTTCTTTTCACATACTGATAGATGGAGGTTCGGCGTCCTTTCTGAGCGAGTGGGCAAGTTACATTATATAAAGGGTGTCCACGATGAAATTGCCACACACAAAATTGATTCGCAAAATTCGAGTTTTCATCCGATTGCCATCAAATTTTCAGGGATTGAGAAATAACTATTAAACTTCATTTTATCATTTTATTCGTATCTTATTTACAGTCCATACGCAAATGCCCGCACCTTGGCCTTAACTCCGGCCATAAGATTCTGCACAACCTGTGAATCAACCGTTTTTTTGCATGTAAACCCATACTTTCTTCAGTTCCTCGACTGTCTTCACTACCTTAGGTCGTTTAAGAAGGTGCTGCTTCATAATCGCCCAGTACTTCTCGATGGGGCGGAGCTCCGGAGTGTTGAGAGGGTTGAACATTTTCGGCACGAAATTGACCTTATTGTCCACATACCACTTCAGCACGTCCTTGGAGTAGTGGCATGAGGCCAAATCCGGCCAGAAGATTGTTGGGACGTTGTGGGCCTTCAGGAGAGGAAGCAGCCGCTTCTGGAGGCATTCTTTTATGTACACCTGTCCGTTCATCGTGTCCTGGGTCACAAAAGGTGCACTCCGCTTCCCGCACGTGCAGATGGCTTGCCAAACCAGGAATTTCTTCGCAAATTTGGACATCTTCTGAGTGCGGACATGCTCCGGAACGCTGAACTTATCCTTGGCCGTGAAAAACAGGTTGCCGGGGATCTGTTTGAAGTCAGCCTTCACATATGTTTCGTCGTGTATGATGCAGCATTCAACTTTCGTCAGCATGTTGAGGTACAACTTCCTGGCACGGGTTTTGGCGGACTTGTTCTGCTTCTCGTCGCGAACGTTCGAAGCCCAGCCTTAGTTTTGGCCTTCTGGACAAAACTTCGGCTTGGGTGCAGCTTCCTAGCCACACCCCGAACGGAGGCGATTGGATTTCGGTTGAAGGCCCCAGCTACGCGGTTGTGATTTTTGGTGTTGTACGGAATACTTTTTCCTTCACTTCTGGGCTTCCGATCGGTGGTCAACAGTTCCTCGAACCGCTTAATCACTCGCGACACCGTGGAATTCGCGATTCCCAACGTTTTAGCGATGGAACAATGCGAGAGATCCTTGTTCTCGTGATGAATGCGCAAGATTTTATCACGCACAAGCTGTTCTTTCGACTCCATTTCCGCGAGTTTTGATCACAGGACTTTTAAACATGCAGGATGTAAATAATGCACTATGAACTAAATCCACCCAAATTTTTATTAAATTCTACCCAACGGTTAAAAAGTTAGAGCAATTTCATAGTGTGGCAATTTCATCGTGGACACCCTTTAGTAGAGCTTGATGATGGTAGGATGTGGAAGCGCCACATTGACCAGCTTAGGCCAGGGCCATTAAATCAAGTATTTGTCCCTGAGTTACCCAAGATCCAGAGTACTTTCCGACCATCCGTTCCGTTGCCACCACCGGAAGAGTGTACGCCTAATACACCAGTCATTTTCAACTGAGACCACTCAATCCTTTGATTCAAGTTCCCTCATCCCAATCAGTAGCGCTGATCAAGACACTTCGCTAGGTCAGCGACCAGTGCCATCACAAATTATACAATCATCCAATTCATCGATAACTGAAGGTAGCGACCTCAGAAGGTCTCATAGAATAAGGAAGCCACCGAATAGGCTCGACGTTTGAATTTGTGTTTACTAACCTACTAATCTTATGTGTAGTACCCACTACTTTTACTAGGGAGGAGAAATGTTATAATATGCTACCTTGTATAAAATATCCTTGATCCATCATTACCAGTCCATCACGCTTATATGTCATTGTTTCTATCTGTATTGACTGCTCAAGAATAAAATGTCATTCCTGTATTATTATTACAACCAACCACACGTGTTACCGTCATCTTCATCATCCGAAAATACAACAAAGAGCTTGTTCAAACAAATTTGGAGAAGCTATTCAGCTATTCTAGAAGAAACATCTGAATAGCTTCTCCAAATTTGCTTGAACAAGCTCTAATTCAACACCGATGTTTGTTGGGTTGTTTGTTAGTTGAAACCTAAATGTATATTTAATTCCAGTTTTGATCAGCTGTTACAAAATGTTTGAGTTGATTTCAAGGACTTTGTTGAAGGAAATCCGAACAAGACATATCCAGTTTGAACAAAGGAGATGACACCAAGTGGTGATAAATCTGACAGCTCCCATGTTAAAGTATCGGACGAAAATCTTGTAATGCTTCCAAAAAAATTAAATAAAGTTCTAATAAAACGCAGATTGTTATATGGTGGATAAAACATCCAAAACTGCACAACAAGGGCATTATTTTTGATTCATTTTTAATTTGCTGAAAATGTCCTCATGGAGTAGTTTTGGGTGTTTCAGCTATCATAAAACAAACTGCTTTTAATATGAATTTCGTTTGAATTGTTTAGAAGCATTTGAAAATTTTCGTACCATACTTTAATATGGGAGCTGTCAAATCACCACTCGGTGTCTTCTTCTTTTTTCAACTAGCATTCATCCATTCCCCAACTAAATTTAAAACTTGATAACACACCTGTAAACTTAGCCTTAATAGAATCCATATGTTTCTTCAAGGCACTGCAGCGGAAATTTATCAACTCAAATCACTTATTATAGTTCTCACGGCGACTTTTTATCCCTACAAATAGACAAATTTGATAGTTAATTTTACCATTATGGGGGTTACGTTGACTATTGCAGAATAGTGATTTGGAACCGAGTATTATCAAGGTTAAAACGACCATATGAATAGTTGATTCAACATTTACCATAATGTCGGAATTGTCCTTGTTACCATGACCATCATCAAGAATGCCATGAACGTGGTGAATTCGTTCATTTTCATCGTTATTGTAACCATTATATGCAACAGTCATCTTGACCATGATTTAATTGTCGGTATGACGATAGAATTTTCCTCAGGATATAGAGCACATCGTGTTGGCTTGCACCTAAGAAGATAAGGTACCTACTGGTCGTATTTGTAGCATCAAAATAAGGCATGGCTTCGGACGAAAATTTTGAATGATATGAAGTTTTTTTTATCATTTGTGGTGCACTGTTTGACATGAAACGACAGCGATGGAGAGGCGAAACGGACAAAAGTTTGACGTAATATAATTATTCTCAATTTACCAGGATTACAGAGAGGTACCTTTTTATTTGAAATTAAGGACGGTTGTATCTACATTTCTTCATTTATTGTGATCAAAGTAAGGACAATAATAAATATCGAAACGAAATAGTTAAGAAGAAAACAAAACATTAACTAACAACCGCACGTGTTTTCCCAACTAACCACGAGGCTATAATAGCATGCATATATAAGGCATACGCATTACGTTTAGTGCATCGTTAAAGTTGGATTAAAGCTGAAAAGGACCCCACTAAGATCGAACTAGTGCTATATCTATTGTAATGCCATAAGACATTGCCAAAGTAGCATTATTGCATTGGTAATGCATCACTACATTCTTAAGCTAATCTAAAGCTTCATTACTTGACAACTGTTGAATTGATGCGATCCCGCATTACCGATGTTGATTTTGGGTTGAATAAGTGCAATAATATAATGCTTGTGGTTACTTGGGTTGTTAGCATAATCCACAACTATTTGTTTCATAAGGCTGTGTATTGAAATCTACTCTCGTATTTAAAAGATTGTAGATAACAATTAACATGTTTCATAAGGTAAAAGCACAGAGAACAGACGTTCATCTTTGGTCTGCTACTTGTGTAAAACTTTAAACCGACATTTCAAATGTATGTCGTTATGCTCCTGGTAGGCGGCGCTGCAGTTGTGTGATAACTGTCATGTCAATTTTTATCAATAAAAAGCCTAGCACATAACCTGAAAAGTTTTGGTTGTTTTTCTCTGCACTTGTTTTTTATACCGGCTACCCATATTTACTTTTACACACGTTTTTTTAGGAAAAGGTATATGGACATCAATGTCTGTTCTCTGAGGTAAAAGTATGATATACAGTGTCTATAGTCTATACTGTTGGACACAACCATTTTGAACTACCATCTACCAACTACCATAATCATTTACCCAGAATCTGGGTAGATTGTACTAACCGAAGGAAAATCAGTTTACTCATGTTTTGATAACTCCATATTGCTTACAAAATTAAGTGTAATCTATTCAGTCAATGGTAAAGGGTGTCCCACAGCCATTTGCATCACGAAAAAAAAACGTTGTAGAAAATTACTTAGTTGACAGATAAAGATAATGGAGCTTTCAGACAATAAAATATAACCCCTTAGTAAGCTTTTGGCACATTTATTTCATTTAACTTCAATACCATAACCGTACGCTCGCACCTTACGCTTTATTGATCGTCGGGCCTTCGTGTTGTTACAACGGAGGAAGCAGACGCTTCTGTAGACACTTCTTCAGGTAGATCTCCCCGTTCACAGTCCTGGTAGTCACAAACGGCTAACTCGGTTTGCCACATGAGCAGATCGATTGCAAAATCATGTATTTCTAGGTAAAATTTGAAAGTTTCTGCTTCCTAACTTCCTCCGGAACATCAAACTTGTGCTGACCGGTGAAGAACAGTAGCCCCGGAAACTGCCCGAAGTCCGCCTTGACGTAAGTCTCATCCGTGACTTTCCCACCGTATTGCCGTTCATCACGATTTGGAGCCTTTTGCACTTTGTACGTATGCAGCCCCTCCCGGTCCTTGGCTCTCTGAACGAAGGACTTGAACAGATTCAACTTTTTGGCCACATCCCTGACCGAGGCATTGGTATTCGGCTAAAACGTTTTCACGACCCACTTGTGATCCTGATCACTAATAGAACATCCATTCTGACCGCATTTCGCCTTCCGTTCGATGCGCAGAGTTTTGTAGTAACGTTTAATCACACGACTAATCATTGACTGCCCGATATCGAGTTGTTTTCAGATGTCCCGATTAGAGAGTTGAGGATTTTCTAGGTGCTTGTGCAAAATCAATTCACGAAGTTGCTTTTCGGGTGACGTCATTTTTTCCAATTTTCGAAAAACTTACAGCGTCAAATATACAAGAAAAACAAACACTCTAAACTACTTCTACTCATATTTTCAAGAGAAAATACCTAATGGGTAATTTTCTACAGCGTTTTTTCCGTGATGAAATTTGATGTGCGACACCCTTTAAGAATGTTAATAAAACGTCGCAAGCAGCTCAGTTAAACATTCTGCTGGTGCGCATAGCTGATGCGCGCCTAGATTGAAAAGCGGACATTTGCCAGCCAGATAGAGTAGTGGTCAAGCTATTGAACCCGTTACCGCGGACAGACATTCAAGCTCGAACAAACCAATTTAAATTTGAAGTGTAAATTTCAAATCTAATTACTTTGGAATCATCTTGAACAGCCGCCTAGTCAACTTATTGCTACATTAAATCTGCCAGTTTGACTGGAAACCCATTTTTTCACCAATAAAAACAAATCCGTGGCATTATCTGTTAGGTTACTGCTACTTGGTATCTTGAGAGATGCCATGTCTTTATACTGGTAAATGAACCAGCGAAAGATTGAAAGTTTCTCAAATATAGACATCCAATCCAACAGGTAAATGATATGAAGTCGAACGTCTTTCTGTACCAAATTTTTAATTTTTCGACATTTGATAACATTTTTAATATTTCATTATGCAAATTCATGAAATTCATAATGATTTCTTGTGGCAAATAATCATAATGCAATCTTATGAACATCAAATGTATATTTCACTGAGAATAGTGTGTACATGCAAAATAAATTTTCGGTTGAAATTACGATTGGAAGTGGTTTAATTAAGCACAGAGCACTCACAATTTTTGGCTGTCCATATAACAGACATCCAAACCCAAACAATTTTTCCCAAATTTACTGTGTTAATTTTTAAAACAAAACCATTGGAACATCAGCGCCGCTTAGTCTAAATTTTACCAAACTAAACATGACAGACAGTCAACGACTATCAAATCTCGAGACGTACAGGTGGCGCCATCAACATAAGATTCACCAAAACTAACGGAAACGAGCTGTTACTTTTCAAATGCAAGTTACAGAAATTTAGTCACAGAGGGCAATTCACCTTGGATGTCTGCTCTCTGTGTTGTAACCCCGTTTAACGCCTGTCCACGTTAAATTTCGGACCCTTTTCTTTCAGTGTAGATTTTGAATTATTTCACGGATCACTGAAACGTTCACTTATATGAAAGCTGCAACTCTCCACTTTACTTCGTGGCATAACATGTTTACATTCGAATAAAGTTTACATTCAGTGCGTCGAATCAAGTGGAAGTGCACAAACGCATTTTGTACGAACGGCAGCAAAATCCCAATTACTCGGTACGCGATCTTGACAAGAAACTAAAACTACTAAAAAGTACCGTGTTTTGTGTTTGTAAATCATTTGACCAGCGTTTGACTGTCAATCGAAAAGTTGGAAGTGGAACAAATGGACAAGAAGGTGGTGGCTATTATTGTTAAAAATTCTAATCTTCCTGTGTGAAATGTGGCTCGCAAAGTTGGGAAGTCAAAATCATATGTACAAAAAGTGAAGCAGAGGCAAGGACTGATGGCGTACAAAGTGTAAAAGGTGCCTAACCGTGATGACGAATAAAATTTCTCTGTAAAAAGTCGTGCTAAGGAGCTTTAAAACACTTTTTTGTAAAAACTTTCTTGAATCATAATGGACGACGAAACATACGTACTCAAAGACTTTAAACAGCATCCGGGTTTAGTTTTTTACACAGCAATGCAATGAAACGCCGTTACCGAGCATTTTCTGACAAATAAGGTGTCCAAATTCCCAAAGAAGTATTTGATTTGGCAGGCCATATGTAGCTGTGGTCGAAAATCTAAAAGTTTCGTCTCTACTGGCTCTTAATAAGGATGTGTACGAGAAAGTATGTCTGCAAAAGCGGCTGCTATCGTTTATCAGAAGTCACGACTCTCCAGCTCTGTTTTTAGCTTGATTTGGCCTGTTGTCACTATGCGAAATCCGTACTAGAATGGTATGAGGTAAAAGAGGCCAAACACGTGCCAAAAACAACCAATCCACCAAACAGTCCAAAACTTTACCCAATAGAGACGTACTGGGCTCTAGTTAAGCGAAAACTCCTCGAAACTAAGAAGAAAGCAAATGGTACCGAGGATTTCAAGAGAAGATGGAGAATCGTCACGGCAGGTTTATTTGAGGATATCGTATGGAACCTGAGGGCGGGTGTGCCACAGAAAGTTCGAAAAACTTAGAAAAAGAAGGATTAACATCTGAATTTACTGTTTCTGTGAAATAAACAATCGTTTTTGATGAATAATGTGTAATTTTGTTTTGCTGCTATTATTTTGCTGTCCGAAATTTAATGTGGACAGGCTTACAATCTTTTCTACCACACGCTCGTTCAGATCTACTCTAAATAGAGTAACATTCACTCAGTTTCGTATTTCCATGCTAAATGTCAAAAACTGAGTAATTTGATTTTTAAAAACTGACTAAATGCTACTCTGATTGTAAAAGCGCTGTACTTATAAAAATAGAGTAATTATAATGAAGCCATCAAAAAAAAAAACATGGTTGAGTCCAAGGTTCAGTCGATCAAAAGTTTTTAAGATCGGACGACTGTATGTTGTTATCAACACAAAATTTAAGTCGAAGTGTCGAATTCAATATTACAAATTTAAAGTTTTTTCGACACTTCCGTTTCAACTGGACAGTTCTCGGAAACAATCAACGATTTCATAAAAATAAAATAAAAATAAAATAAATACTGAGTAATGTTTACTCATATTTCGATAAGTGACCTAGTTAATTAGAATTGAGTAACTTTATGGCTACTCTTATTAGGGTAGTTCTAGTTTTAACAAAACTGAGTCGTTTTCTACTCAGTTTTGAAAAAATACAAACAAGCGTGACTGAGTAATGTTTATTCTAATTTTGACAGGCGACCTAGGTAATCAAAAGTATGAGTACCTCTTCAATTAATCTAATTAGGGTAGTTCCACTTTTAACGAAACTGAATCGTTTTCCACTCAGTTTTGAGTAATTACAAACGAGCGTGCATATCATATTTTCAGTGTGTTTCGGTCCGTTTGATACTGTTCATAGAAGTTTTGTACCATTTTTTATCATCACGCTATTTCTAAACAACTTAAATTTTAGTAAGATAGACTCAAATTCGTCGGAAGTATGGCTACCGAAAAGTGAGTAAAGATAGTTTGTACTGGTAAGGAACGTCATTAATTACGTCACGCATAAAATGACTTTTATTACCCCCCTTGTCACGTTTTTGTAAGGACCTTCAAATTTTTTGTAACGGATGTCGTCACGTTTTCCCAAGCCCCCTCCCCTTACTGCGTGACGTAATTAATGGACCTTCCCTAAGAAGACAAACAGAAAACATCAGCTGAATCCGATCGATGTTTACTAATTGTCAACGTGTTACTCCTAACCATCTTTACTCACTTTTGGGTAGCCATACTTGCGACGAATCTGAGTCTATCGTACTCAAATTTGGGTTGTTTAGAAATAGCGTGTACTCTCTCCCTACACTCCCGCGTCACTTTACTCAATTTTTGAGTACAATTGTATGCTATCGCTTTTTTTCTTACGGATATGTTACTCAATTTTCGTTAAAAAGTGGATCAACTAAATTTTTGATTAGATCCACTTTTTAACGAAAATTGAGTAACATATCCGTGAGAGAAAAAGAGATAGCATACAATTGTACTCAAAAATTGAGTAAAGTGAAGCGGCAGTGTACTATGCAATTAGACAAATTGTGAACAACTGCGATCATGTCTGCACATGATATCTTTGATCCTTTGAAAAGCAAAAATGACTGACCTCGTGAACGCAGGAAGGTGAGGGATTACTTCAAGCGCAATCCGAACCATTCGATTCGGGACGTGGCAAAGAAGGTCAGTTCTTCCGTTTAATTTTCTCAGCAGACACGGCAGCGGGCCGGGCTTCATGTCTTCAAGGTAATGTCGGCACCTAACCGAACCGATAAACAGACTATAAGAGGGCGATACGGTCAAAATTTGGTCAATATCAACTTGACGTATTTCTTTCAATTTTGCATTTAAAAAACCTGAACACCCCTCATTTTGAAGGTGTGTGTGTGTAGAATGTTGCTCCTATTTTGATTTTGGAATTCACTCTTCAGTTGTCAAAATGCCGTCCAAGCAAGAAGAGCAGCGTATCAAAATTTTGCTCGCGCATCGCGAAAATCCGAGCTACTCGCACGCAAAGTTGGCAAAATCGCTAAAAGTTGCCAAATCAACCGTTACAAATGTAATTAAAGTGTTTGGGGAACGTTTGTCGACAGCCAGGAAGTCTGGATCGAGGGAAATCGAAAACCGGAAGCCGCTGAGACGACAAAGAGAGTTGCCGGTAGTTTCAAGCGAAACCCTAACCTATCTCTCCGAGATGCCGCAAATAAGCTGGGTGTATCGTCTACAACCGTGCATCGAGCCAAAAAACGAGCCGGACTATCGACTTACAAGAAGGTAGTGACTCCAAATCGCGATGATAAACAAAATACGACGGCCAAAGCGCGATCCCGGAGGCTGTACACGACGATGCTGACGAAGTTTGACTGCGTGGTAATGGACGACGAAACCTACGTCAAAGCCGACTACAAGCAGCTTCCGGGACAGGAGTTTTATACGGCAAAAGGAAGGGAAAGGTAGCAGATATTTTCAAGCACACGAAACTGTCAAAGTTCGCAAAGAAATATCTGGTTTGGCAAGCCATCTGTACCTGTGGCTTGAAAAGCAGCATTTTCATAGCTTCCGGGACTGTCAACCAAGAAATTTACGTGAAAGAGTGTTTGAATAAACGTCTGCTGCCTTTCCTGAAGAAACACGGTTGTTCCGTACTGTTTTGGCCGGATTTGGCATCTTGCCATTACGGTAAAAAGGCCATGGAGTGGTACGCCGCCAACAACGTGCAGGTGGTTCCCAAGGACAAGAACCCTCCCAACACGCCAGAGCTCCGCCCAATTGAGAAATACTGGGCTATTGTCAAGCGGAACCTAAAGAAGACCAAAAAAACTGCTAAGGACGAGCAGCAGTTCAAGGCAAACTGGCTTTCTGCGGCGAAGAAGGTGGACAAGGTGGCTGTACAAAATCTGATGGCAGGGGTCAAGCGTAAAGGCCCGGCAATTCGGATTTGGAAAAGCGGAAGCCTAACTGAATATTTTTCCTGAATTTTATACTAATTGAACTTGAAAAAGAAATTTAATTTGATTTTTAAATAAACGATTTCACCGATTTACACGCGTTTTCCCTTGACCAAATTTTGACCGTATCACCCTTTACGTTGGCCAAATCTAGCGCCAGGAAGCTGTTCCGCGAGTGATTGGTTGGCAAGTCCATGCTGATATGCCGGAGAACGTCCGCAAGAAGAAAAATTCAGCAAGCCGTACATAATGACCGGCAATATCAACGGCTTAGTTAATAAAGAAGAATGCCTCCAGAAGCCACTGCTACCCTCCGGTCCCACAAAGGGGGCACTCGGTTTTGACCGGATCTGACTTCTGCCATTACGTGAAACTGGCGTTGGAGTGGTACGATGCCAACGATTGTTTTTTGTACCGAAGGAAGCAAAACCGTCAAAATTGCCAGAGCATCGCCCAATAGAAACATTCTGGGTAATTATGAAAACAGGGAAGGTCTTGAAAACCAACAAGGATTTGAAGAAAGAGTTCGGGCTTTTAGCCTAGTAGAAGAGGTCGAATAAACCAACTTTGCAAAAACATACATGGCTAATATGTGTTTATTTATTTCTGGAGAGTTTCAAAAATATCCGTCTTAAAATGAATTTTTGGTGTTACATTTTGTTTGAGTATAATCTTAAAATTAAATATTTCCTACAATAACGAATAAACTCGCAAAGCTGAATCTTGAACGACAACGTTCTTTAAAAATAATTTGCAAGCTTTTGTTGAGTTATTTCAGTTGATGAATTATAACGATTAACTGATTATTTTCACACTAGAAAAACAATTGGCTGGTGAACCAATGCAAACGATATGAATAATTGAGGTAAGGTTTATCTGGAGGTAAACTCCATAAAACATACTTAACGAACTTTATTCAATCTGTTAGGCACGAACAAGTTGACACTAAATTCAAATGAACAAGACATATTCTAGGTTAGGTTGCGATTACAAGTAGGAGGGAAACTTTGGTAGATGTCCACTTTGCGGTGTTTTGGTGGATAAGGCAAAACTAATCGCATCCCGACAGAGCCCATTCTGAGTAATGTACCTACCTGCGGGAGATCCTAAAATAGCCCTATTATAATAAATCCAAGCGAAACTTCTGGTGTCCCATCCATACTATCCAGCTCCGATCAGCCGAGGGTCGAGCACATGACAAAGGTGGAGCGGAAAAACTTTCTTCGCCTCAGATGCTGCAAATTGTAGAACGGCGGGGAAGCTTCCCGGGGCCGGAATTGCTTGCTTGCATATCGCTTGCTGGAAAATTTCCGTTTGTACAGCCACCGACCGTGCTCATGGAACTGGATTGTAGACCATATATTTGCGAAGGAGCTTGCGAAACTTATGGAAAACTTTCCGGGTAAAGCTGGTGCAGCGTCAAAGTTTTAGCTCGTATCTATTTTTGCCTCTGCCTTCCAGACTTTCCACTATTTAAGTTAATCTCGTTTCTAAGAGTGGTCACACAAGAAATGGTGTCGTTCGAACCTTTGTTCTCATGGGGGATTTTATGCGAAGCTTCTGTTTCTACGCGTGCATGAACTTCGACCGGAAGCATGCTTTGTCTCATCTGTTTCATTCAGATTCTGATGGTGGTAGTTGCAAATTTGAAATATATACCTGGAATTACCAAATTATTGGCTCTGCAAACGGCATTTTAACCGAGCTGAAATATTTTTGAAATTAAATCAGCATTAGTTTAGTAAAAAAAATTAAAACCAGTTATTTTGTTCAATATAAATGTTCTTCGAAATTCAAGTGGATGAATTTATGAATGGATTTTGTTTCAAACGACGTTGTTAATGTACGCCTTTAAATTTTCCTGATTACAAATGTTGAACATCAGAGTAACGTTATTAGGAGCGAATCATTAAGTTTGGGACTGATGTGCTGATACTTCCTGAGCCAAAAACTATATCCATTTTCTTCTTGACTATCCAACTATAAAATGTCCAATGAATCACCCCTCAAAACATAATTCCTAACGAATAACTCTTCAACTGTCCTGTGGAAACAACACAGTGATTTAAAACAAAAACAGAGACTCCAGTACCGCTAAGCGAAAAAATGGTCTACTGTAAAAAATGAGGTTCTACGGCAGTGCGACAATTTTGATTGGTTAGTTTCCTATCGATTGTTGGTTGTATCTTATTTATCAAATGAATTAATAGTACAACAATAGATCTTGTATTGATCATTTTAAAAATCCGTATTTTGTAGCCATTTTACAAATCCACACTCATATTAGAATAAATAAATAAAACGTATCCCGTGATTTGACTTAGCTGCTTTACCTATCAGTGGCTAAAGTCGTTTCAGCCATTTAATAAGTTAAAAAGGCGCACATATGAACCGTACGTGCAGTTTAAATGTGGTCGAAGAGGGCAATATCGAGCAACACTTGTATATGAGTTGGAAGAGCTTTTCAACAAGCTGTTATGTGAGGATCGCGATGGTGTACCGCAGCTTGCCAGAGTCTTACGGTGGCCTGTTACCGTTCTCGAAGGGAGCAAAAGCTCATTCACGCAGAAAAATACCTTTGAATCAACACAACAACAAATTTTGCTGCATTAAATAGCATAATTTTATTGTATCAATTCATAGAAATGCGTTAAAGCAACAAAATATACCTTTGAATCAATTTGTCCAATTACATCGTAACAAAAATTTGATTTGATTGGAATAAATAACCCATTATTTGATTAAATTCCAAATTTTGTTTTCATTCAATTAACTTTTGTTTGAATCAAAAAAAATAAAAAAATGGTTCAACAAAAATAGTTTGTTGTTCTGGCCACCCGGCCATTTTACAAATAAAGTTTCGACTTGCAGAGTGCTTTTTTTCGTCGTCTAGTTTTTTAATCGTTAAATAACTTCGCGGTTGTTTAATATAGAATTTATCGTTTCCTTGTGCGCATCAGCGTATCATGTACGCTGTTAATGTAGAAACAAATCGTGTGTGAAGTGCTGAAATAAGCAAGTTTTTGGTTGACTTGAAAGGGCTGTTCGTTTTCCGTTGCTGGTGTGCATCGTATCGCTCGACAGTGTTCCAGATACATTTTTGTGCTTTATAAGTGATAGCCGCTTAGTTCACGTCCACTGTCCCGCTACAGCTTTCGCTGGGCTATATTTTTTTATGATTTCGCACTTGCCTTACTGTACTACGTAGAATCCTTGCTGGACACTTTCGTAAATCGAAGGCATGTACAAAAACTAACGTAATTTTTCAAAAGCGGTATGACCCGAAATCCGATGACTCACTTTTTTTTATTTCGTTTCTGTTTTCGAGTTCAGAGTGGTTATGGATGGTTAATTTGATCGAGTCTTCAAAAGCATAAGAGTTATCCTGCAGTGTTCGATATTCTCTCCACCGATTTTTTTTTCACTATCAATATTACTTTTCTCGATACCTTTGCTGTTTCACAGCACAGTATTGAAAAAAAAGTACAGTTAAATAAAGTAATCTAAAACCATAGATTACTAATCGTAACAGATAGGCCCTTATGATTCTGAATGCTCGATGTAATTCTATATTATAAACGAAAGGGAATGAAAAGATGAAACCCAACATACATTAGTTGCATTTTTGAAATCATGGCTTGTTCATAGCATTCAATTTTCTTATTATTTCTATATAGAAATCTAAAAATGAGTTCAGACCCGATAATCCTCCACGAAATCGAAGTTGATCATGAGCTGGCAAACCTCTTCCAATTGCTCAAATCGTTTGGAATGTCTGACGAAAGCATTGAACTTTTTATTGGTAAGTACTTAGTAGAATCATTGCTAAGCAGTTCCATTGCTTTAGGTCGCCAAAATGCTGTGCTTATCTTTTGATTACGTTTGGATGCTTTGAAAAGCTAAAATATTCTTGAAAATGCGTTGCTATAAATGGTAGAAAAATATGTTTGGGGCACTTGCAGCCAGAAAAGAGGAACTTTTATCAAATTTACACTTATTTCCTCTCTCATTTCACAGACAATGGTTATGGTACGGAATCATTAAAGATTATTGAACGCCACGAAGTAGAAACTCTTCTATTACCACCACTTTTGGCAGATCGGACAAAATGACCTGGAAGGACTCAATAACTGGAGGAAGTCGTTGGTGAAGTATCGTAAACTACCTTAAACTGTTCAGTAGTGCAGTGGTATAGGATAAGGACTGTAATTTGGCCCGGTCTATATTGTGGTCCATTGACCGAGTAACTCATTAAATTCACACCCAAGATTTAACAAGATTGATTGTAGACTACAAAAAATCTTCGACGTGCACATGTTTTCAACATTAAAGATGACTTGCACATAAACGTCATCGGTCTTACGGAGTATAACAAAGAGGGTAATACAACTTACCTTAGAAGACCCACAGGGGCTGCCTGCTCTGTCGTCTCGAGAGTTACGTTGGCCCGCGCCGTCACTAACTGGATGCAGCGTCGTCGCCGGGGATGAGGATAGTACGGAGGGTTAGTCTTCCTTCGTGATTTCAACTCCGTCACACGCGGAATAGGTTTTTTTTGGTCGGGGCACGCTTTTCGGAGTTCGATTTCGAATTTCGCAGGCACTAGCGGGGCTGTTCTAGCGGCCGGTTCAGGACCGGGATCCACGGCCACACGCTAGGAGCACGAAGGAGGCACAACTTCACACCTTCGGCTACCACACGACCGTCGGACACGCGCGTACCACCAATCCCACGCGGTCGAGACACACTATCGGAGGGGATTGGGGACCGGTTCGATGGCAACCAACACTGGCACCGCGTGAGGGATTCGGGATGATGGTCCCTGAACTTAGATTCTCGCACTTCCGAACCCGGATTTTACTTTTGGCCGGCTAGTCGATTAGCCTCTTCCACTGGCCACACTTTACTTGCAAAGCCAATCTATTAATTTTTCACTCGACTAGTTTTTTGTTTCCGCGCGTCCGAACACTTATATTTCTCATAGACTAAAGACCCCTTACCATGGGGCAGGCGGCCTATTTATCCGCTCGCTCTCTCGCTATCGGCCGAGAGCATTTCCTCTTACCCACGGTGACCAACCCATGAGAATGGGTGGGAGAGGGTGCTCGAGTGCAGTCGAGCAGTTTGGTAGCGGACGGCGCGTGAATGGGTGAATTTTTATAAACAATATAATTCCTAATCCTAACTCCTAACATGCAAACATCACAAATCGTTTCAGTGTACCAAGAGCAACATTATCTTCACAAAGAGCATAAGAATACAATAACCCACATTGTAGTTGATGAGTTTTAAGACAAATTCGGAAAATTGACTAATGAGGAGCTTCTGAACCGTGCACGTGAACTTTCCGAATTATTTCCCACAGAAGAAAAGGTAAAACAATAAAATAGAACTGGAATAACCAACGTATTTTGGGTCCATTAATCCACTTCATCTTGGACACTTCCAGCAGAATAAAATGGAAGTGTCCAAAATAAAGTGGTTTTTCGCAGGGTTCAAAATACGTTGGTTACCCTACTTATAACATCATAACTTAAAAATATTTTTTTCAGTTCTCCTGGTATCAGCCTTCATATTCGTTCGATCCCAGTGGTAAGCGTATTCGCTTGGGTAAATATCCCAAGGGATGCTTATATGACAGGAACAACAATTATAAACCAATTGCTTTGGCTCAGCAGAATAAACTTAAACCTGGAGGCTCGGTTGTGGCAAACAGTTTTGATCCAGAGAATATTGTATTCAGCCCCGACGTTGGTAAGTGTGTATATTCGGATACTGTTTCAAAACGATATCTTCATTTGAAAACAAATACAAACGTCAATTTGTCGTAATTCTAAGCCCTACACCTTACACTAATAAGCACCACCATCAAGAAGCGTAATGATTCTCATCAAGGAGATGGCGTTAATTTACGTAGGTGCCATAGTCACCATTTTATATGGGGGTGGAAGTCGAAGCACTGCTTCTATCTCCCAATAATTTTGAATAATCCAGTTTATGCTAAAATTAGTTTTTTAATGTTTACTTCATTTCTTTTCTTACTTGCAGAGGAACAGTACAAGGAAATAAAACTTTGGTTGCGGTACCAAGAAGATGAGTGGGATGAACTTAAAGTAAAATGGGAGTATTCGAGTCCTTACCGCCTTTTTGAAGTTGCTACAGTTGCTGATTGTACGAGAACAAATAAACTCCTGTCAGAGTATCCGGTGCTAAGGAATCCTCACGGCTACACCCTTATACAGCTTGATTTTAAGCTCAAATATCCTGGTAAAGAAGAACAGCTTTTCAAATATTGGCCTCAATTCCGACAGCGTATAATACCACTCTTCGAAGCAGATATCGGGGACGTTCGTGGAAGATCTCTTTTGAAGCAACTGCTTGATGGAACAGTCACAGAAGGTAACTGAATCACGGTATTAAATATGTAAGTTTATAATGAATTGTTTTTTGTTCATTTCAGACTGCCAAGATGGTGTAACGTTCGCCTTACTTGCATATCTGCTTCCAAGTTCTGTAATTTTATAAACGTAAACAACTTGTCGGATATTGAAACAGATATTCAGAGATTGTATGACCGCTGCAAGCAAAACGATTTACCTCGTCGTCCGTTTCTTATTGGAATAGGTCCAGATTTCAACGAGCTTAAGGAGTTTCTGGTTTACTTCGAAGATGTATACTATCGATTCAAAACTTTCCTCAAAGCCCTCGACGTATGTTTCAAAATCTTCAAAACGTATAATTTATCGTTCCCTCGTGAAGCAGCCGGACCGTGGAATTTGATTGCCCACTGTCTCTATGGCTTGGATGTAGATGGTGACTATTACCAATCCAAAATTAATCGATTAAGTACACAACTTCGATTCGACAACCAACAATGATTTCTTGTATTGTGAGAGAATGTTTCTGGACAACGACCAGTTTTGATCTAATATGTGGACACCTGAAGAGAATGCATTCTGATTTAAAAACATATAATTGCAACACTGGCGAATGTTTTCGAACGTTTTCGTCCATTAAGGCGTTCTATAGACATTACAAGAAACATTTTGGTGTATATCACTTAATGGACAATAATCGCAATATGGAAATACAACAGCATCAATGCGATAATGAGGAGACCGTGGGAAAAGAGATTTTGAACCAGATCTTCGAAGATAAAACTGAAAATAAACAAGCCTTACCCCAAGAGAAAACAGACAGGAATCAAAAACAACTTACAGAGCAACAATCGGTTGCTTCCAAAATTAACATAGATTTAGATGCATTATTAGAGCAAATGAAATCCTTAAGTTTGAACTTAACGTTGAAGTGGTTGAGCATGGATAACATGCCACGAAAGCTAACCTTCGAAATTCAAAAGGATATTCAATTACACATCCTTTTGCCAGTTGAGAAATCATTAGAGACATGTTCAGCTGCTGGAATAATAACAGAAGACGCTAAAAATGTAATGAAAAAGCTGTTGAATGTGTATCACGTAGACACAGAGTATAAACTGATAAAGCAGCTGAAGTCAGAGGGATTATTCGAAGAGCCTATCGTCTATACCATCAGTAACGAACTACGTCCTGGAGTACAAGGCAGCACGCAACAAATGGTAATCAATATTGTTTAGGTGTATAATTGTTTTTTTTAATTTGCTGATTATTTTAGGTTGAAGACCATGTTACAGGAGTCATACTGCCAATTAAGTTCCATTTGAAGAAGATCCTTGAATCAAAATGGAACAATGGATTGTATTATCTCAGAGTCTTCTAGCCATCCAAGCGACGGCTACATTCGGATCCATCGTAGACGGTGCTATTTGGAAGAAGAAAGTGGCTATGATTCAAGGCAAACTCATAGTCCCTTTGAATGTTTACTTAGATGACTTCAATACAGCTGATACTGCTTCACATCATTCGAGACCTGTTCCATATGTGGTGTTTATTATAATATTCTGCACCTCTACCATCACATTTATTATCTAAATTAAATAACATCCAAACTGCCGGTTATGTGAAGTCCAGTGATAAAAAAATGTTCGGCAATGATAGAGTTTTTAGTAAACTAGTAGAAGTATTATCAGATCTAGAAACAAATGGATTAGAAATTAATTACAAAGGGGAGGTTTGCCAGGTATACTTTGTTTTGGGATTTATTTTAGGAGATAATCTAGGCTTGAATAGTATAAGCGGATTTGTAGAATGTTTCAGGGCGAATTTTTTTTGTCGATTATGTAAACGGACAAGATTGCAAACAGAAAACGATTGTGTAGAACATTCGTCAGAAATTCGATGTGCATCTAATTACGAAGTAGATCTCCTGTTGAACGATGTGAGTAGCACTGGGATAAAAACCGCTTGTATTTTCAATCAGATTCCTTCATTTCACATAACAGATAATTCTTGTTTGTTATATAATGCATGATGTCCTTGAGGGTGTTCTTTTTATATGCTTTGCAGCATGGCTTGCATTATTTTATGTTTTGTGAAACAATTCTTATCGGTAAATGAGCTCAACCATAGAAAAAATATGTTTGTTTTTGGTAACCTCAACTCAAGTAATATTCCCAACGACAAAGTAGAGAAGAAAATCAAAACCAAAGTGAGAAAATCAAAATGACTGCAAATGAAGCAAAAACCTTTTTAGTTTTTACCATTAATTTTAGGGGAAAATATTCCACGTGGGGATCCAGTTTGGATGTATATAAGAAATCTACTGCAAATTTTGCACATAATATTACAAAGAGATATTTCTGCTCACTTTTTACAGAAGTTAGAATCATTGATAGCTATTCATCATAAGCAATATCGAGAACTGTTTGATGACAACCTTAAACCTAAACATCATTTTTTAGTTCACTACTCAACAGTTATAAAAATGTCTGGTTCTCTAAGATTAAACTGGTCGATGCGTTACGAAGCCAAACATAAGGAACCTAAGCAATATAGTCGTGTAAACTGCAATAAAACAAATATGTGCTATTCATTATCATTAAAAGCAAGCTTTAAATTTGCTCTTAACGTTAGCAATGATACATTTTACACTCCTGATTTCATTATAGATAAGGCTTTCGTAACGGTAAAATCACTTCCAAAAAAGTATCAGTTTGTTCTAAGAAACAATCCAGAACTCTTTAATCTAGACGATGTTCCATTTTTGAATAGATTTGAAAAGTGTGGCTCTATTTATACCAAAGATTGTTACTTTTTCATTCAATATGTTGACATTATCAATATTTATAGATGCTGTGACATTACCATTAATCTGAACGGTAAATTACTGTTGTTTGCTTACAGACTAAAGGCAAAAGAATTTGATGCTCATTTTCAGTCATATAATTTGCAAGAATCTGATAAACTTTTAGCGATAGGTAACATAGAAAATGCTGAATCAAAACTGATAAATTTGCATTCTCTCGATGATAAATTGTATTTGCGAATGTGCAACTTTTATGATTGTAATTCTTCGCTACCAGTAAATGCTTGTGAAATATATGAATAATTAATAAATTAACTGATATGCTATAATTTCTTAAATCATGCTGATACTAGAGCAAAAGCCGCTTTGTTGAGATCTATTCTGAGCTAGCTGTGAGTGAGGTGAGGTGACTCGGTGACACTATGAGGCAACATTATCTCCCCTGTGAAGTGGCACTCCTTTTGCAATTCAAATGGAGTATCAGGTGCCTATTTACAACGCACAAGTGACAGCGAGTAATTTCACCACAATCACAATGCAGAATAGATTAAAAATGAAATAAATGAAAATAACCATCTCTTTTATTGTTTTAAACTGCTCCTGTTTTTTGTTCCCACGAATTTATTTTGTTTTCTTTATTCTGTAATTTAGTCATTTTGATAAAAACTTAATTTAAAACAGTAAAAAAAATATCATAATAAAAATAAAATTTAGTTGTTTCAATCAAAAATCCGCTTTGAATCAACAAAACCCATTTTTTGAAACAACTAGTAAACAGTTAAAGCAATCCAAATGTTTTCTTGGCTCCAAATCAATACAAAAATTTAGTTGATATAGACCTGATTTTCATTGAGTTTATTATTCTTTTTTCTGCGTGTTGATGAGCATTAGCGTCGCACAGTGATTCCAAGGCGTAAAAATGTCCTAAAATCAACTACCATATATTACAATAAACTTTTTTTTTGTGATTTTGTTCACTGTTTCAAATTTCTTTTTTTTTTATTAGGATTAGATAAAAATGTTCTCTCAACAATTTTTCAAAGTATGGGTCCTACATACTCGTGACTTCTTACTCTCATATAAAATGGAGAATTGCAAACAAACATCAACTAAGTTTTCAAATATGAGTACATATGCGCACATACACCATAATAGGCTGATTGAAGACTTTTTTGCCTGCTTTCCAAAAACCTGTGTTTCATCTTGAGCAAACTTGCGCAAATACGGTTCCGGAAGACCAGAGCTCTGGAATATCTGGGAAACTCGTAAAATTGGTAAATACAAAAAATCTCGTACCACAGTTTTACCAACAATCAATATGTAACTAGCGGTTTGAAATTGGTTCGCTTTTGTAGAAACCCTAGGTCCGAAGTACACCTTGCAGTCCTTGCAATACACTCTTGCGCATTTCGGTACCTTTCCGTACTAGTATCTTTGCTTTTGTTTTGATTCGCTATGCTATTTTAACATAATAGTTGGTGTGAGTTACGTTATTGTTAAAATTCAATTTATATTCTTTTACTCGGGTTAGCAGATTTTACAACTTGCGCCGTAAGCTCATAGAGTAAAGGGCCACCCACAATTGATACGTTGCGGATGCGTTGACGTAAATTTGACAGAAAACCTATGGGAAAACTGTCAAAATCACGCAAACGCATCCGGAACGTATCAATTGTGGGCCAGCCATAAGGCCGATGTAAACGCGGAGCGGAGCGAAGCGAAGCGTTGCGGAAAAGCAAAGACAACGCGAGCTATGACATAGTGAACGCTTTTTTTCACGCGTTTGATTGCGTGGTGATTTGTTTTGTTTGTTTGCGCAGTTATGGCGCATTCCTTTATATGAATGTGGTAGTCGAGAATTTGTTTACGTATGACATTTTCAGAACTAAATGAGTATTTTCTTATCGAATCAACTCGCAAAGTTGAATCTTGGACGACAACGTTCTTTAAAAATAATTTGCATGCTTTTGGTTAGTTATATTTTAGTTAATGAATTATATCGATTTACTGATCATTTTCATAACGTTTGCATTTAACAAATGGATAACAATTTCCGATTTTTCATGGGTTTACCTTCACCCGCACTGACGAAACTATCCATGCAGCATCAATCATAGTAACCCACGAGTCAGCAGACAAAAATTAACAGCTCTATCAGTCGAACTCTAACCGTGATGGCAAAAACAGTTAAACAAGTGTGCGGGTTCCCCCAGCAAACTGAAGGTAAACAAATAAATTACCGAAAAAGTCAGTAGTTGTATTTGACAGTTTGCGGTTTGTGTTTTTACGGAGTTTTCAGTAAATCAAAATACTGCTCGGTTGATTACTGAATTCTCAGCTGTTTGAAAACCCAGTAAAATTTTACTGACTTCGGTAATTAAAACTCTGTGTGTAGCTTGGATGTCTGTTCTCTGTGCTAATAAATTTCACTTGAATTCTTCTAATATCGATACTGTCAGTGCAAACCTCAATCCGATACGAGTTACGAATAAAGCCATACACACTGACGTTTAACACACAGCGAATATAACTCAAAGCTTATTCCAACCAAAATTTACCGTGGAGTGAACAAACTTGTTGTTTGACATAAATATCAATCGGTCATTGAAACCAATGATATTTTCTACAGCTCTCGTATTTTTCGTTTCATTTCTTTCGTTTTCTACACTACCGGTAAATGTAAAACTGTCCGCTTTTAGGGAAATACCATGGAAAGCATGGACAGCTATGCGTTTAATGGCTGTTAAGGTTTCATAGCAGATAAAAAATCAAATTTATGCTATGCCGGTTATATAGCGTTTTATTTAATTTTTAACATCAGCATATATATAATTTTATATAATTGGCATGGACGGAGAGAAATGAGTCTAATTTGAAGCAAACAAATATATGGTTGAAATTCAAACTCTAGTTCTGCTTGAATTAAAGTTGATATTTGTTCGCTTCGAACTCGCACTTGCAGTTGAAGCAAACCTCTTTTTGAAGTGATTTCTACTCACATAATAACATTGTTTCAAATTTTATATTAGTTGATTGAATCTACAAGTTTAGGTATTTTCAACATGAATGAGGTTTGTTTTAAGCAAACATTATATTGTTTATCTTAGGTTGAAATTACCTTAATTTTCGATAAAAATGACCATAATTTTTGGTTGAGTAAATACCAACCTCAAATATAGTTGAAAACAATCTAGATAGTTAGTTTGTCTTATGTCAACAACTTTATATCGGTGAGCAAATTTCGAAAGTCCGGTATGAAATTAGTGCTCTATAGATATATAAATCTGTTGGCAATTATATAAAAATTATATATATATATATATATATATATATATATATATATATATATTTATATATATATGTATATATATATATATATATATATATATATATATATATATATATATATATATATATATATATATATATATATATATATATATATATATATATATATATATATATATATATATATATATGGCTACATATATGCCAAAGTTTAAGATCAAGTAAATCTGCACGTATAACCGGAATAACTCTATGATTTTTTATCTGCTATGGAAACCAACAACAACCGCCGCATAGCTGTCCATGCTTTCCATGGTATTTCCCAAACAGCCAGACAGTTTTGCATTTTACCGTAAGTGCAGAAAAGAAATAAATAAAGCGCAGAAATACGGAGACCTGTCTACAGTATCTATCATTTATTATCCAACAAATTCGATTATTTTATTCCAACATGCGTTGGTTTCAACATACCGATTCGATGTTTATGTCAGACTTAACAAGTTTTGCTTGCTCCCGCATATGTTTTGGTTGGAACAAGCCTGGTTACGTTTGAATTGCTCTAAGATTTATCAGCTGTCAAATTGAACAACCAATCTTTTGATTATTTCAAACAAATGTTGGTTTAAATTAAGGTTTAACTCTGGAACAAAAACAACCTAAATTTTTAATTCATTCCAATCATTGTGGTTTATCAAAGTAAACCAATAATGTGTTTGTACATTTTTTAATATTGAAATTTGGTTGCTGCAACTAAAATATGAGTTATTTTATACCATATATTTTCTCCATCGATACTACTGTGATTTCTATATATAAAGCACTAATTTCATACCGGACTTTTGAAATTTCCTCGCCGATATCATGTTGCTGACATAAGATTAGGCAAACTATTCTTCTAGTGGTCATTTTTACAGAACATTTAGGTAATTTCAACCTGAGATAATCAATTTGATGATTGCTTAAAACAAACCTTTTTAATGTTGAAAATAACTGAACTTGTAGTTTCAATCAACTAATGTTTATTTAATTTGAAACAATGTTATTATATGAGTAGAAATTACTTCAAAAAGAAGTTCGTTTCAACTACAATTACGAGTTTGAAGCTGAGACCGAAATGTTCGCCTTCTTGAGAAGAGAAACGTCCGTTTTCACCAATGACGTCTATATAAGGTCTAGGGCAACGCACTGCTTGCTTGCTTGCATTGGAAGCAAAAATAATGTAAACATTGCTCTGCCGACAACGATGACGTAACACTATTGGACTTTCTATTGGCGGGCATAGGTTCAGATAAAAAAATGAATAGATTTTTTGTTTATTATAAAAGCTGAATTGTGGAAATAATCATGATACACGGTAAGCTTCCTTTACCCATTAATGGGTACGATTTATTATTATTGTTATTCCTCCTGTGGAAAATTTAACGCAGTTCACGGTAAAACAGCGTCTACCATTTAAATGGGTAGGCACCCTTTTCAGTAAAATGCGTATAAAAGCCACGGAGGAATAACAATAATAATCGTACCGATAATAGTGAAGCTTACCGTATTCTACAACTATTTATTGAGCAGATGCATTTTCTCCCGATAGCATGGGTCATTTATAGTGAATTTAACTGAGGTAATTGAATTTTTGCCACACAAACTTTCAAACGCTGGGACTCAACAATCGAGTAGCGATATAGAGCCAATTTTACATCATCGGTAGACTGAAATCGGTAGAAAAATTAAGTTTTATAGCGCATACAATAAATAATCAAGGAGCGAACGAATCAAATTAAATAGGTATAAACCACCAAGAACAGACATCAAGCTTGAGTGTCCTTCATTATGAAATTTTTTGTAACTGCTATTTTAAAATATCCAGCTCTGTTTCCGTTAGTTTATGGTGAATCAGTATGTTGATGGCGCCGCCTTGCCTCTCGAGATTTGACAGTCTGTCAATTTTAGTTTAATTGAAACCTAGACTAGGCGGCGTTGTTTTTCCAACGGTTTGCGGTTTAAAATTTACAGTAAATTGGGAAAAAATGTTCGGGAGCCTGGATGTCTGTTCTCTGTGCTATTAACGTAGAACCTTTAGAGCTTTTGTGTAGTGTGCGCAAGGAGTGCAGTGGTATTAGTGTCATGAGCGAATTTTGCTCATTTCACTAATATTGTTGTGGCTACTAGGCCAGACCTTATGTAGACGTCATTGCGTTTTCACCCGCTTGGAGAAACAGATGAGAATGTGAGAAGCGAGAGACTATACGCTCACAGCAGTTTTCGCGAGAAAAGCAACGGCGATTTAGAGTTTTCGGAGAGCATGAGTGTAGCGTTTCTTTTTCAGTGAATCCTAGATACCGATAATTATTTTTCACTTACTTTTTCACATCTGAAAATGCTCCAGTCTTCATGCTTGTTTTGTTCTGGCATTCTAATTCGATAATGATGATCCATGGCGGTATCAGTGTGCACCGGCTTGGCCTTAGTTTCGGTTTTTGCTCCTCGTTTACGATCTAGGTAGCATTTTCAGTGAAAAATGTGACATAAGTAAATATTTTCGTTGAATTTTGAAAGCGGAATTTTCGCATATGCAAGATAGAGGATAATGAATTATGGGCGAAAAAGGAGAGATGAAAATGTGAACGGTTCGCTACTCATCGACAACCTGCTTATGAGAGAGCATGGTTTTCACCCAGCTGAGTGAGAATTTCGATCTCTGGTTTGAAGCAAACAAATATCAACTTTAACTCAAACAGAACTAGAGTTTGAATTCTAATCATATTTTTGGTTGCTTCAAACTAGACTCAATTCTCTCCGTGTAACGTAACAATGTAATGGAAGTTGAAAGGGGCAATGTATACGGTGAGTCAATATTAAGATGAAACTGGATGGAGTCCTTTTTCATTTGATTTATAGAGTTAGGTTAGTTAAGAGAACGTCCATTAATTATGTCACACAAAAAGTGACTTTTTATAAACCCGCCACCCCCCCCGTTGTCACGTATTTTGTATGGACCATCAATTTTTTTTTATGGATTGTCACGTTTTCTCAAACCCCCCTCCACCTTACTGCGTGACATAATCAATGGACCTTACCTTATCACTTCACGATTTTTTAGATTAAAAATCACAAACAAAACAAAGTAAACAACGGTGAGTTTGCTAATCAATGGATGCTCCAGTGGAACAAAAGATTTTTGAAAATTTCACGCCTGAATTTCACGTATTTGAGGTTTGTGCTAAGAAAACTTCAAAGTGATAGAGACTTGATCCCGTATGTCCTTAAATCGCTAGTTTCCTATAGATGATTGATTGTATCATGTTACAACTCCGTAATCTGAACTAGGCATGAACAAGGTATTATACCTGGGATAGACATACAACGTACAGCGTTGTACGAACTTTCAAATACTTTAATCCAGTACTAAAAAACAAGTACTAGACTAAAGGAGTACAACGTTGTACCATGGACCCAAAATTAGTCCGTGGTTGTACGTTGTATGTCTGTACCAGGCATTAAGTAGTTTCTGAATTTTTTCATTCGAAAAACACGGGTGAAGACAATTATGCTCACATCACGAAGTAGTCCTGAACATCTCAGCGTCCAGAAACACTTCAAATTTC
>JASCZW010010832.1:0-34613 GCA_034211315.2 Aedes japonicus | reverse complement strand
CATCATCATTCGATTCTTCGGACATTTTTTACATAAGTGCAGAGCAAATGGGACACAATATTACTGGCGACGATCTTCAAAACAGCGTGATTTAAATGATATTATTAAATTATGAGGGGAATTCTGGTAAAATGGACAAATTACTGTGGTCAACCCTCGACGAAACTATCACCATTCGATTCTCCGGACATTTTTACGCAAGAACAGAGCAAGTAAGAGCAATATTACTGGCGCCGATCTTCAACACGGCATGGTATATGAGGTTATTAAATTATGGGGGAAATCGGGTAAAATGGACAATTTGCAGAGGTCAACCCAAAACGAAACCACCACCAATCGATTCTGCATGGACATTTTTACGATAAGTACAGTGCATGCAGAGCATCATTACTAGCGCCAATCTTCCGAACCACATGGTATATGAGTTTATGCATGTGTGAGGGAAAATTGGGTAAATGGACCACTTCCAATGTAAAAGTAAAACCTGTTCTCTACAGTTCTTCAGCTTGTTTTGCAAATTTATGGCGCATTTTGATTTATATAGTAGCGCCAAGTTTTGTTTTCGGGTAATAATGCTAGTTTGCATCCAAAAGGAAGGGAGAAATGGGCGAAATGGGACACTTACTGTGGTCAACCTTAAATGAAACCAACACCATTGGATTCCCCGCATTTTTTCCCATAAGATAAGCTACATTTCAAGACTCCTTCCCTGCGCCGTCTAAATTAATGGGATTTTGGATCCATTTTTGCCCACTGTGCAGTGGTTGACAGCACCCTCGCAGAATCCAATGAAACTTTGTGGGTGTAAAAGCTATGCCTTTCTGCCAAACGGAGATTTTTTCAAAATTTATTTAAACGCTACCATTTAAGAGAGTTCAAGTTTTTTAAATCAACAGAACTCAAACATGACAAGACTTACAAAAAATTTAGCTATGCACGACACCTCGTGGTCCAGTACATTCTATCATTTGAGTGATCTTAGGTAATAGCTTTTAATGAAGTACATTATTTTTACCCAATATGTACCTGTATGTAACACAACGGTTATTTTAGGCAGGAAAGAATAAAATTTGTCAGAGTTAATCATTAAATCGTGTTTAAAGTTTTTGATAATAAACAGGATCAATCACTTAAGTTGTATTATCATTAAAGTTAAAAAAAATATTAAACACAAATAAGCATTCTCCAAATGGTAGCCTTAATTATTCAAAGACTTCAAAGACCCTTAAAAAATCCAAATTGTCATTAAAATTAAATTTAATTGAATCGATTTCACAATTTTTACATTTATTTTTCATAAAAGTTCAGATTTTCTAAAAGTCACCCATACACCCCTTTTTTGTAAGTTTTGTTGATTTTTAAACATTGATCAAAAAACTTAAGCCTTTTTCAAATGGTAGTGTAGTAAATTTTGAAAAAGCCAATTATGCAAAGTTGCTTGAAAAGACATAGTCTTTACATCCACAAAGTTTCATAGGATTCTAAAAGGGTGCTGCCAACCACGAAGACGAGTTGGTGTGAAATTCGTCAATTGATAATTTCGACCTTTTGATGATTTTGTCTAGAAATGCATTTTGTAAGTTAAGCTTTTCAAAGTCAAATTCTGGACACCTTTTTTTCAGTGTAGTACTTGAATTAATTTACAGATTGCTGAAACTCTCTTAATTTCGTGTTACAACATGTTTTCCGTTCTTTGTGCACTTGGCAAAATGGCGTTGAATCAAGTGGAAGTGCGCAAACGTATTCCTTACGAATGGCAGCAAAATCCGACGATGTTGGTACGCGATCTTGCCAATAAACGAAAACTAGAGGAGAATGATACAAAACGCACCGTTTAAGCAACATCGTGAATTACTACGGCTGAAATGGAAGCCGAAATTAAGGAAGAAGTTTTTAGTATGGTGCATTACGATGCTTTCGCTGTAGATCAAAGGTGTTTTAAATTCAAAACGATGATTTTTCATGATTTTTTAAACCGTTTCCAATTTTTTCCCAAGACGACACCAGGGCCAAACGCCTGTTTCATTGCTCAATATGCACCCCAAAATTGGGGTAAGACGTACCACATCACAAGGATATGATGCACCACAATATTTAAATAGCATGCACTGCTTGTAAAAGGTAATAACACGGCTATAAAAAGTTACTCTTTAAAGTTGTGGAGTGAAGGGTTGCAGCATACCTCCACCTCCTTTTAGCTCTATTTGGTAGTCAAGCAGCCAATGGGTATGGAATAAAGATACCAAACCTTGCGATATGTTGTCAACTCCTCATTATATACACGCTTAAAAAAAGTACCCAATAGAGCAGTTAAGTAGTGGGAAGCCAACGTTGGATATAATTATGTTTACCTACCATTGAGTTCAAATTACTTACTTCTGAATAGAATTTTACCAGTAGTAAGTAATTTATACCCACCGGTAGGTTAACTTTACCCAACGATGGCTTCCCACACTTAACCGCTCCACTTGGTACTTTTTTCTAAGAGTGTAGACGTATATAATGCCACGGTGCATTCTGCCCCAGTTTTAGTTTTGCATAGTTCTAAAAATACGAGGAATTAAAGTGAAGTTTTGATACCATCATGAAGTTTTGTTTTGTGCGATATATGTCGAGTGAATTTATTATTTTAATAACACTATTATTAACATGTGAGGTACAGTCATGACAATTTCTTCCATTTTTAACATGTTTTGGTGTATTTAGTATCTTATTGTAGTACAAAATTATGAGTTATGCTGTTTTATGTAAAAGTTGAAAGAGTATCATTCCATTAAAGCTATAGTTTTGATGATTTGAGCATATTTATTGAGTGGGTAATTCTACACCACTAGTGCATTTTGTACTGTTCTTCCCTACCAAAATTACTGTGTTTAGTGTATGTTCCCACAAAATGGAGAAAGTGGTAGTCATTATAGTGAAAAATCTCATCCTTTTTGGGCAAAATGTTGATCGAAAAGTTGGAAAATCAAAATCATATGATGATGATGATGTCTTATACAAAAGCTCTTTTCAGGCAAATTGTTGCTTCGTGGGGAAAGGAACAGAATTTAACATGCTCTGATATTTACATCATAATGAAAGTTCAGATTTTGTTTCTGTGTATGGCGTAAACTGACATCTTACCCTTCAATTTTTTACGCATGTTAATGGTTAGAAACTGATCCCTTGCGCTGAACTGATCGGCTTGACGTGCCGCAAGGGCTCAGTAGAATTCTCTGTCATGTCCCGAAGCTAAAGTCAGTCTCCAGTCGTGTGGTTCTAACACATTAACTACACAGAAAAAAATTAATTTTGAACAAATTTACATGAGATATCTTATTATTTTCTGCCAAATGTAGCATTCCTTTCATGTAGATTAGATAACATAGAAAGTTCAATGTTTCTTATTATCGGTGTAGTTTTTCGACTGTTGTTATCTACACATTTTTTGAGTCCCCAAAAATAATAACAAATCAAAAAAATTTTCCTTGAAATTTTATGTTTGTTGAAAGGACTGATCTTATCTGCTTTTCAGCTTTTCCAGGACTATTTCCCCTTATTTTATTTTTTTGCTGTAATAAAATCATATTGTTTCGGTCATGTCGGGGCTCACCTTGGGGTTAAGGTAATCGGGGTTGGTCACTAGAGTTAGGTTTCTTCCGATACACAATACTGCACTATGTGTTTTTAACATGCGGTTTATTTCGTACGCGTCTGTACGGTTCGGTGGCTAGCGTGTAACTGATCTGTGAGTGGTCATCGAGTGATACTCAATACTGATCGATAGCAAAGAGTTGGTGAGTAGGAGATGGAGAAAGTCTCCACTCGTTATCAAAGTGGTATCGGTTTCTGAACAATAAGGGAAATTACACCGACACAAAACACATATTAAGTAATCATACACGGTGTTCAATGTTTTTCATCATTGTATAGGTATGTTCCATGTACAGATTCTGTTTTGGTATTGGTTTTAACTATAGCTTCATACATGATATGTTGATATTCTGTCAGTGAATCTTAGAGGTTTTCAGCTGTTTAGTGGAATATCTGTAACTAGAAAGTAGAAGAAAAATTAGTATTTTCCATTTAATTTCGAGTAACTTTGCTTATCTTGATAGATACGCGTATTTCGTCTACAATGTGCAGACTTCTTCAGTGTCTCGTACTAATAAATCGACTTGCTTAGTATGAGACACTGAAGAAGTCTGCATATTGTAGACGAAATACTGCGCTATCTATCAAGATAAGCGAAGGTAGTTGAGAAATGGAAAATACTAATTTTTCTTCACTTTCTGGTTAGATATTCCTCTAGCGCGAAAACTTCTACGTTCGCGACAGAATATCAACATATCGTATGAAGCTATAGTTAAAACCAATACCAAAACAGAATCTGTACATGGAACATACCTATACAATGATGAAAAACATTGAACACCGTGTATGATTACTTAATATGATTTTTCTACAGCAAAAAAAAAATAGGGGGAACTAGTCCTGGAAAAGCTGAAAAGCAGATAAGATCAGTCCTTTCAACAAACATAAAATTTCAAGGAAAATTTTTTTGATTTGTTATTATTTTTGGGGAATCAAAAAATGTGTAGATAACAACAGTAGAAAAACTACACCGATAATAAGAAACATTGAACTTTCTATGTTATCTAATCTACATGAAAGGAATGCTACATTTGGCAGAAAATAATAAGATATCTCATGTAAATTTGTTCAAATTAATTTTTTTTCTGTGTAGTTAATGTGTTAGAACCACATTGGAACTGACTCTTAGCTTCGGGACATGACAGAGAATTCCTACTGAGCCCTTGCGGCACGTCAAGCCGATCAGTTCAGCGCAAGGGATCAGTTTCTAACCATTAACATGCGTAAAAAATTGAAGGGTAAGATGTCAGTTTACGCCATACACAGAAACAAAATCTGAACTTTCATTATGATGTAAATATCAGAGCATGTAAAATTCTGTTCCTTTCCCCACGAAGCAACAATTTGCCTGAAAAGAGCTTTTGTATAAAACATTATCCGCAATAAAATGTCCCAGAACTTTACACGATTTATAATGCTAATCTGTAAGTTTTGTGACGCTCCATTAATGTGTATGATATTGAACAGAAATGCATACTGCTTTTTCTAACGGTGTAATTTTCATATTTTGACACTCCCAAGAAAAACTTGTAAGCAACCAGCTTCGTGTATTTGGCGATAGAAATATGTATTTGATGATGATGTGAACTACCATCTAATGTAGCAAGGCATTTGCATATAGCACTGGACTGTTTTAATTAAACGATTTGATCAAGGTTGTTCTGTGGTAAATGTTTCATCATGTTCCTGTATGAAGGGCCAAAAACGTATTGTGAGTCCTCTTTCCAGAAACAAGTTCGCATAAACCACACCAAAACCGAGCCCTGGCCGATTAAAAAGTCCCATTAGATGGGGAGAAGAGCCCGCTCTTTATTCACGAAATGTTAAAACAGGAAGTTGGCAGTCCCACTCTTCTTATCCAAATCGCTTCAATCGGGTACTCTGATGGTCCCTCCTTGTATCCCAACATGTGGTGTTACATAAATATATGAAAAATTCAGAGAAATTAATATGACTTTCTTACCTTGATATTGGAATAATCTTACTTTGAAGATAAACAAGTAAAATTGGTTAGGTTTCCTCGTCCCCCACATACTACTTCAACCTTCCTTTGTAGGGTCCATGTTATCGTCTCGGTGTTTCAGCTTTTGAAGAGCTGACTTTGGTAGCGCATATCGAGACCCACAATGTGTAACACACCGCTCTCGGCAATGGAATAGGAAAGAGAACAGGTGAAAGGAGAGAAGCATTAGTAACAGATAACATGCTATGCGCATGTGAGACTTTCATGGTGATATTCTCACAACGGCCGTTCAGAATGGTTCGACAGATGCATATGCGAGAGATCATTCCCGATGAGTTTCCACTCGTTTACTCAAAAGACAAGAAACATTTTACAACGTGCTACATTTGGGGATCCCCCATCGCATCTTCAAGTGTTCATTACAAGCTGTCCATTAGGTTCAGGCATTTTTGAACGTTTACGTGGCAGCCTACACATGAATTCTGCTGCGACCAACTCGACAGAACGCGCACATACTCCTTTCTGAACCGAAGGGCAGGGTTGCGATAGAAATACACAAAAGGTTTTTTTGCACGGCTTTTATACACGGGTTGTTTTTGGCCATAACTTCAGAACGGAACAACTTATCGACCTCATTCAACTAACATTTTACGTTTTGAGCCAAAAGTAATCATATGGCAAAAAATTCACAATTTTTGGTGTAAATACACAAAATTTAAAAAAAATTTGGTGTAAATACTCAAAATTTTGGTGTAAATACTCAAAAAAAAAATTTAATCTTTTTTAAGATGTTTCGGAAATCAGTCCGAGTACAACATTCAGTTGTAGCAGACTTTTGTTACACCGAGTATGGAACAACAATATCTCATTCTTAAACGCGTTGATGTCCTCTGCATTTTTTATTTCTAAATAAATTTTCATGTCGTCAGCGTAAATTAAAAATTTTAGTTTCTTAAGAACAAAAGATAAGTCATTTACAAATAGAATGAATAAAAGTGGTCCTAGATGAGAGCCTTGAGGGACTCCCGAAGTGGTATGAATAGGTGTTGATTGGTTTCCTTTAAATCTTACAACTTGATCACGGTTGGTTAGGTATGAATTAAGCCATTTGAGGAGTTTGGGCTGAATTCCCATTTTTTGCAATTTAAATATAAGCATAGGTATATCGACTCGGTCGAATGCTTTACTAAAATTTGTATGCAAAACCTCTACATGGCTTCCTTTATCCATTGCTTCCAGAGAATAATTAACGAATTCTAGGAAATTTGTGGTTGTCGAACGACCTTTAAAAAATCCATCCTGATTAGTAGTTATTCTATTTTTGATTTGGTTAAATAATTTTTCATTCACAATTGCCTCAAAAAGTTTTGGAATGCAAGAGATCAGGGCTATACCTTGATAATTACGAATATCAGATTTTTTACCAGAAAATAGGCACTAGAAATGAGCTCTTCCATAATTTTGGAAAGTCTCCGGATTCCAATGACATATTAAAAAGCCAAAACAAAGGAGAAGTAAGCTCAGCTGCTAAAGTCTTCATAAATAAAGGAGAAACTCCATCCGGTCCCGAGCCTTTGGATGCATCTAAATGTTTTAACCCTTCCAAGATTTCCTACACATAGATTTGATTCACGCTTATGTCACTGGAATATTCAGGATACAACCCAAAGTATTGCCAATCACGATCTGCTTCTGAGTATGTTGTGTATGTTTCTTGAAAAAACTTGGCAAATAAATTGCATAATTCTTCTGTATTATTACTTTCACTATTGTCCAAATACATACGGGATGGAAGATTGTCTGATTTTAATTTTGTATTCACGTAATTAAAAAAGTGTTTTGGACAACATTGAATTTCACGTTCAATTTTTGAATTATACTCCTCAAATGCAACATTCATAGCCAAATTAAGTTCATCACAAATGTTCAAATAGCTTTCTAAATTAACGGAACTGTTATGTTTTTTGTAAATCTTATGCGCTTTTTGTTTACGGTTTTTTTAATTTTTAATTTGTTTATTGAACCAAACTGGATCCTTTGAGAATACTCTTCGTCTACGTCTTTTAACTGGTACTTCTTCCTGGATAACTGCAAACAACTTAGTGTAGAACACTTCAGTTGCACTTTCAACATTATCTTCATTCCTAAATACTGTTTGCCAATCAATTAAGTTTAGTTTGCTTCTTATGTTAGCGTAATTAGCTGATTTATAGTCAAGAACTTCCTCGAGGCCGCAATCAGGCGACTCATTGCCTTGTACAAAAAGAGAATACTCTATTGCTGTGTGAAATACTTCATTTCTCCATATTTGAGTCAATGACTCATTAACACAGAAGTCATCGAAAATATTTGTCAACAGAAAGTCTAAATAACAGTTCTGTTGATTTTTCACATGGTTTATTTGATGAAGTCCTAAATCAGCAGTTTTATCAAATATGAAATTAAGCGTCTCATTTTCCCCAATTATTGGAAGTAGGATGCTTTCATTATCAATGTCAGCAATAAAATCAACATTGCGTTGGTTAAAGTCACCATATATATTTATTTTTACTTCAGGGGGTAAACAAGACACAATTTCTTCGGCATTAGTAAAAAAACAAAAAATCAATTGAGAAATATTTTCCTCGAATGCTTAGGAGGATCATCCTATTTTGAGCAAGCTAAGTTGAGTCCTTCCTTTTATGAGTATTATCTTAGCGTCGTGTACACATTTGATGTTTTTTGTTTATTTACATTTATTCATGATCCTCTAACTATTAAAATAGAGCAAAATATCCAAAATGGCTTGATAGTGTTTTATAAAGCTTCAAACTTCTGAAGTGAGTATGCTATCATTCCATTTGAACTGTATGTGAAAAAAGGTCTATTATAGGGAATGAAAACAACAGCATATAGCACAAATTGCTTAATCAAATTAAAGCTATGGCTTAATCAAAAATAAATCTATATAATCTAGATATCATAAAGCATATTTTTCATTGACGTTACTAAGAGGTTTGAAATACGGTGCCTAGATAGTCATTGCCGAAGCCAACATTTCCCACTACGCGAAGAGAGTTTTATTACTTCTTAGTTGTGGTTCCAAATTAAATAATAATCATTATATTGTACAGTACGAGCACCCATTCTGCAGTATCAACATTCTGCACATCAAAATGGAACGCATGCATGGTTTTTGGATTACATTATCCAAAGCAGACTCGGTTACATCTGAATTGCGTATTCATCAGGCGTAGCTCATTTGTTTCACCTGAATATTGTCACATTTTAATTGAAACAATACCTGATCAGACCAGAACAGGAGCTGTAGCCCGAATGAGTGCACTGGGAAGGGGGAAGGGGAAGGTACATCGCGTCTATCCACCCTACAACGAACGCCCAATGTCAACGTGATTTTAGTTTTGTAATTCTTTTGACACAATACACGATCGAAGTGGAGGTTTACACACAACCTCGACCGGGCTGAATCTGGAAAAACGACAACGCACGGCTGGCTTGGATCTGCGCAAGTGTGAAGATAAATTTAATTCTCGCACTTCTCTTTCCCGTTTTGCCCAGTCTACCCAACCAACAGTCTATTCTTCTTCGGTTCGGTATTTTATACGATTCATTAATTCAATGCAATCTGATTGTGTACACAATAATGCAGCCCCAGCCTCGGGTCGTGGCTTCGGTAGGATATAGGTATGCAATGCTGATTCCTGTATAGTTGGAATTGCCGTGTGCTAGGCGTTCGACGAAGACGATGGTGATGACGACGACGACGACGACGACGACGACGATTTAGACCCGACTCGCCTGGTCGGATGTGTGAACTTGGGTAAGGTGCGAAAGAGTGCCATCATCAAATACGGCAATGGGTAAGAAATCTGTTTCTGTGGTTGTTTTGTTGGTCGTAGTCAGGACATAACCTCCAATTCCCAAGCCAAGGTGAACTACGCGCATTGTGATTCGGTTGTTCAAGAACTCTTTTTTTTTCTTTTCCTCCTTATGCGAACTGGAAGCCGCCATCAGCGATGGGAGGATGTCTGCAGCGTCTTTTATTGTTATTGGCAGAAGAATAGACCAAATGGTTGCGCTCATTCATGATCAGCATGATTCGTTACGCAGACTGTATACAATGTTGCACATTGGTACTGTAATAATGGCGAACTCGTTTGTTAGATGGTTTCTGAGACATTTATTGAACTGATCAAACAAAATTTTACAAATTCAAGACAGGAAATTCTGATCCAATTAAACAAAGAAAAACACTGAGAATGTATGTTGGTATGACATATCTTGACATACCCCTCTCCTCCACCTGCTGCTTAGGATATTATCACCATGCATGCTACAACCAATATTAAAAAAGAATCTCCTCATAACACCGAGTAAAGGGTGTTCCGATCAAAATTTGGTCAAACAGTATTGTGTGTCAAATTGTTTTACCTTTTCAAGTTCAGTTAATACAGAATACAGGAGAAATATTCAGCTAAGCTTCTTTTTACCGAATGTGAATTGCCGGGTTTTTCGTTGAACACCTGTCATACAATTTTTTGTACAGTCTTCTTGTCCACTTTATTCGCCGCAGAACGCCAGTTTGCCTTGAACTGTTTCTCGCTTACAACAGCTTTTTGAGTCTTCTTAAGGTTCCGCTTAACGATGGCCCAAAATTGTTCGATTGGGTGGAGCTCTGGCGTTTCGGAGTGTTCTTGTCCTTGGGCACCACTTGAACGTTGTTGGCAGCATACCACTCCATGGCATTTTTCTCGTAATGGTAAGATGCCACATTCAACCAAAATAGAACGGAACAATTGTGTCGCTTCAGGAAAGGCAGTAAACGATTTTGTAGGCAATTACTCAGATAAATTTCCTGGTTGACAGTTCCGGTCACAATGTAAACGTTGCTCTTCAAGCCACAGGTGCAGATGGCCTACCAAACCAGATATATTCCTTCGCGAACTTTGACAGTTTAATGTGCGTGATAATATTTGCCACCTTTCCCTGTCCGGTTGCCGTGAAAAATCCTGTTCAGGAAGTTGTTTAAAGTCTGCCTTGACGCAAGTTTCATCGTCCTGTACCACGCAATCAAACTTCGTCAGCATCGTCGTGTAAATACAACTTTCACGATCGTGCTTTGGCCGACGTGTTTTGTTTATCGTCGCGATTTAGAGTCACCCCTTTCTGGTAAGTCGACTATCAACGGTTGAAGGCGCCATTCCCAGCTTCTTTGCGACATCTCGAAGGAGAGGTTGGGGTTCCGCTCGAAATAGCGGGCAACTCTTTTTGTCGTCGCTGTGGCCTCCGGCTTCCGATTTCACCCCAATCCAGCTTTCCTGCCTATCGACAAACGTTCAGTGGACACTTTTAATACGTTGTTAACAGTTGATTTAGCCACATTCAACAATGTCGCAAAATACAATCAACTATCAGCTTGAGCTTGATTGACCGGATTCTACTCCGTTATTCCCAGATCAGCTGTATTTGTATGTATGTATGTATGTATAGTAGCCACCATCCTCTCTAGCCCTTGGCTTGGATGCAGCTCCACTTAATAGCAAGATCAAATTGGGCCACTGATCTGAATTCGCACTATCGCTGTATGAAGGGCCAAAAACGGAGGGGTGGACCCGTAAGCAGAGACACTTACACGAAATCCACGGAAAATTAAGAATCTCCTTCCAACGATATGATCCAACAATTCGAATAACACAATTCGCAATACTCATTAAGCTTTCTACAGGATGGCTTGTTAAGAAGGGCGCGTCACTCTCCCTGAAACTGTTGGAGTAGAACTCGCAGCACCACACTCGAATCGGTAGGATAAGAAATGATACTGCTTGTTCCCTCCTAGACTTAAGCAGTCAATCAAACCATCGTCCAGTTTCAGCTTGAATGATACCCTGGTGCTCCCTCCCAACCCAGTATTTATTATATTTATATAAATATAGATGTAATGTAATAATAATATGTTATATATGAATATATAGTAGAGCAAAAAATTATATAAGGATATTTAGTTAAAATATGTAATAGTTGGAGTTCACGAGCCTATGATAACCATGTTAAAATAAATTAATTAACCTGCTGAAATAATAATACTAAGGCAGTAATAATAATATGCAGCTTCGTACCACTTTGTATCACTGATAGATGACTGTATCTCTGGAATGTGAAGGTCATCTTGTTATTCATTGAGGTATAAATATTAATAAAGCATTCAATTGTATATATAACCATAATGTTATATTATTACGTATTTAATCATGACATATAGATATGTAACCTTCTGGAAAGAAGAGCATTTATTAATTTTGATTATTATTTGATATAATGCAATAAAATAACTACACCGGCCGGATCACGAATCTGAAGCAATTAAAATTTTATTAATTATTTTATTACTTCTTCCATAATATCATATTTATGATATGCAATTAATAATGATGAACAGCTGTGTTCCTCTGAACCGCTCAAATAGTAGTTGATGATCGTGTACTGAAATGTTAAGGTCATATTACGCCATTTAATGGAAAATATAATGAAGGAATTAAAGGTTGAGTGGTCCAGAGAGTCGTCAACATTTCTATTAATGAAAATATGCTAGAGCTTGTAAAAAACATGCATCATATAATAACACATACTAGTATCTACACATCTATATATACATCCATTGCTACTTTCGAGAAGGCAACTCCGACGGTGCTAGATACAGCTGAAAATTGATCCCCATTCTTACTGCTGCTTCTACCAGGAGATGATCATCCTATAACCGCAAGACCTCCTCTCCAAAACTGTATGGCACCTGAGAGAAATTTACCTTTCTGGCGTAATAAATGTAATGAAATATACAACATTATATTCCCAGATCAGCTGTATTTACACAAAAAATCAACAGATGATGTTTGGGTCTAACAAACATACTCAATGTGTTGAAACTGGTGACAAATTATAAAGCAACAACGGCGCCGGCCGTGCCCGAATGCTGGCCAAGTAGGGAAAGGAAAAGAACGTGTTGACGTGAAACTCACTTTGAAGGAAGCCGAGAAATCCTCTGCACTTCAACGAGAAATCATTGAGATGTTGAATAGGTGGGAGAAGGTCAACAGCAGGGGTCATTTTGGTTAACGATACGCTGTTTACTGAAAAAAGACAAGAATAACGAAAAACAAAACTAAATAAACAAAATAAAACAGGATATAATATATTGTCTTCAAAATTTGGTTAAATAAATTATTATTATAAATAATGTCTTGCCTGAAAGGGAATAATATTAAGACCAAAAATATGTAGCATCATCATCATCAACCTTGTCGCATCATCCATCCGTGCGACATTCACAGTATCCGAGCAAAGTGCTATTGCGACCGAAAGGTCATCCACCACACAAGAAGGAATAATAAAATTATCTCCCGAAATCTCTCCTCTCAGAACACACTACACACTATTGTACCACTTTCTATCCACACTGACAATAGAAACAATTGTACCCAGAAAGTAATTTTAATAAAACCGAGACTCTTTAGTATTAGCTTACAACTCAATCGGTGCACATCATTTTCCTCGATTTGAGAAGCCCAATAAAATTGAATGTACGCTAAAGTGGTGACCCCGACGTGATCAGTAACAAAATCACTAATTTATTTTCGATTACTCGATTACGGGTACCGCGAATCGCGATATCGAAGTAGTTTTCGGTCAACTATAACACAATCACGCGAGATGACTGAGCAGAAGTCTAGTGCTAGCAGTGGGCTAATTGGTCAGCCGGCCATCGAGACAATTAACGCGCCGCGTCTCAATCCTCCCAGTATGGCGGACACGAACATCGAGACCTATTTTATGTCGCTCGAGTTCTGGTTTGCTGCGTCCGGTATCGGTGCCCAATACGACTCCCGCCGGTACAACATCGTAATGGCACAGGTGCCCCCAAACAAACTGACCGAGCTGCGGTCAATAGTAGAGGCTACTCCTGCGAACGACAAATACACCTACATCAAAGCCAAACTGATCGAGTACTTTGCGGACAGTCAGCAGCGGCGTCTTCAGCGTGTTTTGTCCGACATGCCTCTAGGGGACCTCAAGCCAAGCCAACTTTTCAACGAGATGAAGCGGGTTGCTGGTAACTCGCTTGGTGAGCCGGTTCTGCTTGATCTATGGGCAACCAGACCACGACGCCATTGTGGATTCGATGGTTCTCAGAAAAATCAACGCCGTCGACTACAATGTATCAAATGCAGCGATGGCGGCACCCAATGTGCAAGCCGCTACAGCCATCGATCCAATACTTGACTTGAAGCGGGAAATCGCCGAGCTCACTCGGAGGCTCGATAAAGTGTTGCCTACCCAGAAGAATGTTCGCGGTCGCTCCCGTTCCCGTTCTCGCGGAGGTGAGAAGGAACGCTCCCATCGAGAAAGGGACCCATCGTCTGGTCCTTGCTGGTACCATCGAACATTCGGGAACGATGCCCGAAGATGTCGGAAGCCCTGCTCTACAAGGCAGCAGGGTTCATCGACCCAACAATGACGTCAATCTGCTGATACTGTGGGGAAATTGGCGAACTTTTCACCACAGCCGCAATCTATCGCCTGAAAATTACGGACTCGAGCACCTGTATGCAGTTTTTAATAGACACTGGTGCCGATGTGTCCGTGGTGCCGAAGGGCTTGCATTCAGCAGTGAAATCTACGACGACAAAATTGTTCGCCGCGAACGGAACGCCAATAGAAGTGTACGGTGAAGTGTTGCTCAAAGTTAATCTCGGTCTTCGCCGCGAGTTTTTGTGGACTTTTTAATCGCGAATGTGACTTCGGGAATAATCGGTGCAGACTTTATTTGCAACTTCGATTTGTTAATCGATTTAAAACGAAACCGCCTAATTGACAACACGACCAATCTCGAATCCGCTGGTGTACTCGCTCGTACTAGTGAATACTCGATTAAGACTTTCAGTGCAGTGTCGCCGTATGCTGAAATTTCCTAGCGGAATTTCCTAGCATCACTCGGCTCGCTCCGCCCGGTACGGTTAGTGAATCCACCATTGTACACCGTATTGAGACAACCGGTCAGCCGGTCTACGCCCGACCACGACGACTGCCGCCGGATAAGCTCGAAGCAGCTCGTGCCGAATTTGAGCTCCTAATGAAGCTAGGAATCTGCCGTCCATCCAGCAGTAACTGGGCCAGCCCGCTTCATATGGTGAAAAAAGCAGACGGTTCCTGGCGCCCATGTGGAGACTATCGTGCCTTGAATGCCCAGACCGTCCCGGATCGGTACCCCCTGCCGTACCTGCAGGACTTCACGACCATTTTGCAAGTTAAAACCATTTTTTCTAAAGTTGACTTGCAGAAGGCCTTCCATCAGGTGCCGATTCATCCCGATGACATCCCAAAAACGGCCATCACGACACCGTTCGGGCTGTTTGAATTTTTGTTCATGACGTTTGGCTTGAGAAATGCAGCGCAAACGTTCCAACGGCTCATCCACGAAGTAGTTCGTGGATTGGACTTTATTTTTCCCTACATCGACGATCTATTCATTGCCTCGTCTTCGCCCGAGGAGCACCGGAACCATTTACGCCAGCTTTTTGAGAGGCTCAAGCAGCACAACCTGGCAATTAACGTTGCCAAATGTGAATTCGGCCGCGACGCACTCAACTTTCTCGGACATTCCGTTTCAGCCGAAGGGATTCGTCCGCTACCAGACCGTGTGGAAGCCATCAAGAACTTTAAGTTACCTTCTACAGTCAAGGAGTTGAAGAGCTTTCTGGCCATAATAAACTTTTTACCGTTCCAGGCAGCACAAAACAGTTGTTTTGTGATTGCTCAGGCGATCGCATTCGCCCCTTCGTTACGAAACCTTTTCGTAACATCGTCCTTCAAGCCACGCACCATCTATCGCACCCTGGTACACGTGCCACGGCCAAATTGATGACAGACAGATTCGTTTGGCCCAGCATCCGCAAAGATAGCATCGATTTCGCCAGGAGCTGCTTGAAGTGTCAGCGATCGAAGGTGACGCGCCACACACGCTCACCGGTGGCCCGGTACTCTACACCCGACAGTCGGTTTTCCCACATCAACATCGATATTGTTGGACCATTCCCGCCAAGTAAAGGACATCGCTACTGCCTTACGGTCATCGACAGATTCACTCGGTGGCCTGAAGCGTTTCCCATACCGGATATGACTGCGTTGACGATTGCTGAAGCTCTAATCTCCGGGTGGATTGCTCGTTTTGGCGTCCCAACCTACGTCACGACCGACCAAGGTCGGGAATTTGAGTCGTCGCTGTTTTCCGAGCTGACTCGCGTGCGTGAACAACTCACCTACGCACAACGGCATACCACCCTCAATCGAACGGTATCATCGAGCGGTGGCACAGGACTTTGAAATCGTCGATCTTATGCCACGACCCTGATCACTGGAGCGAACACCTGCCAGTGATTTTGCTTGGTTTGCGAACAACCTTCAAGGAGGACATCAAGGCGTCACCGGCTGAGATGGTCTACGGTACGACTCTCCGAATACCGTCCGAGTTTTTCGTCGACAATTCAAAGAATCAAAACGAGGCCGAATTCGTCACCCACCTTCGAAAATCCATGCGAGATCTGCGCCCAAATGAGACTGCATGGCACGGGCGACGCAACGTTTTCATGCATCAGGACCTACAATTATGCCGGAACGTCTTCGTGCGCAACGATTCTGTTCGGCCATCACTATCGCCTCCCTACGAAGGTCCGTTCGAAGTGGTTAGCCGAGCCGAAAAATTCTTCAAGGTAAACGTAAGAGGGCGGACAGTGAACGTTTCGGTTGACCGACTGAAGCCCGCCTACTCACTGGAAGAACAGCAGCCTACAAATCCACCTAATCTCGCAGCTACAGCCCACGCATCGACTACATCGACTAGGGTCACTCGTTCTGGTCGACGAGTTGTTATTCCGCTCCGCTACCGCTAGAAGGAAACCTAGTCTAGGAGGGGAGTACTGTAGCATCATCATCATCAACCTTGTCGCATCATCCATCCGTGCGACATTCACAGTATCCGAGCAAAGTGCTATTGCGACCGAAAGGTCATCCACCACACAAGAAGGAATAATAAAATTATCTCCCGAAATCTCTCCTCTCAGAACACACTACACACTATTGTACCACTTTCTATCCACACTGACAATAGAAACAATTGTACCCAGAAAGTAATTTTAATAAAACCGAGACTCTTTAGTATTAGCTTACAACTCAATCGGTGCACATCATTTTCCTTGATTTGAGAAGCCCAATAAAATTGATTGTACGCTAAAAATATAAGAAGAATCCTTGTAATCCCCCGGATGTTTGATGAGCTTAGCCATTTCTCTGAAAAGATACTGCGGGCTGTCGATGGTTAGTCGATGGTCGATTGTTATAATCCTATGTGTTGGACGCAGCCAAGCGCAACTCATTCGGCTTCATTTTGAATGAATTAGAAATCACAGCAGTCCCAAACTTACTACGTATAAAGACAATGAGTCAAGATGTTAACCATGTAGGTATGCTTAGTTTAATCCGCTTGGCTGTGTTGAGGCATGTCAACAAAGTCTGTACGGATAATTTGTAGGCACCCTGTAGGCATCCCGTCCACCAAAACATTTTCTAAGAGAATTTTAGCACATTCTCAGCGTTGTTAAAAACAAGCATATCGTTGAACTCCATCAAGAATTTATTTTTGATTCTTGTCTTAAGTACATACTGTCGAACGCATGCTTATAATGCATTTTTAATCAATAGTTAGCGGTTTTGTTTAAAGGTGTTTCAAGTATCGAACCGATTCACCCATTATTTGGAATCTCTGGCTTTCTACTTGCTTCGTTTTGCTTTTGTATTACTTGATGAGTTTTTAGATTCTGTAAGCATTCTTTAAATTCCAGGAACGGGAGCAAATCTGATATCTTGATGAGTTTTTAAGATTCTGAAAGCATTCTCAGAAAGCATTCTCAATTTAAAATTCCAGGAATGTGAGCAGATCTGAGACAAATTTCGAATTTAACCGTTCATCTTTAACATGTTCTAGTTCGGTTCATACAGTTCTTTTAAACTTTGTATCGTTGTAAAGCTAATTTTTGAGGATTTTTTTAGATGCTTAGATCGTTTTAAGATTTGCATCTTCGAGTGTGTATCGTCCACGGTGAAAACAATTAATATGATCTTGTGAGTTATTGGAAGTGATGAAAGTGACTCGACTTGAGTTCTTTTGTAGCTTATTTCGCTCCAAGTACTTGGCTATAATGGCTCACTTCTCTTCAGATTGAACTTCAGAACATTTTTGGGTTGTACGCAAAGATGACGTAGAACTACGTAGCAATGTGGAACGAATGTTATTATTTTTAAAAAGCCTGTATAGAGGCGCCTTGATCGATTGGAACAAGCAATTACCTGTCCAAAACTTTGCTAAAATCAGATTCATCCATTTCGTTAATTTCTCCAAAATATTCAAAACATTACGGCTTTGACACACAAACGAAATTTCTCTTCACCTCAAAGCACTTCAAAAAGCATTTCAACTTTATTTTCCACTGATTTTGGTGCCCCTGAAAAGGGCCGTTTTGGGTTCAGGGGAACAGGCACCGCCACCTCCTCACTTTATCATGAAGCTGCTTTACTTGGTCATGGCTTTGTTTCACTCTCGGAAACGGTGTGTTCGGCAAGCTCTCCTAGTAACAGCATTCGAACGGCTGTTAGATTTTCCAACTATGTGAAGGTTATCTGCTGATTGATTTGGACCTATCGGGAACCAGCACCCGGTAGATGTAGGTGGTGTACGTTTCTTTCTTCTGAACGCTTCCACCGGCGGACCGCTTCTGCTTCTTGTGGTCATCTTTGGCAATGGCCTTCTGGGCTTTGCCAACCTTCTTCCACTCTGCTACTGTGAAACTGCTTGGTTTTGAGCTGTTGGGAACTTTCCTTGCGCTATGGACGGTCCCACACGCACGAAAATTGAACTCAGATTTCCGGTAAAAAACTCGATGAAAAACTTCATGAAGAACCAGAGTGACTTTACATTTTTTTTACTATTTCAATATATTTGATTTATAGTGTGAATCGTTACTTTAATATTCTAGTGAACATTTCATCCCTGATAGGGATTGGTTTGTTTGAATTTATATGATTTGATAACCTAACTGACAACAACTACAATTTGAAAAACCAAGGGAATGGGTACCAAGTCCCGGATGACTTGGTGGTCTGATAGGTGGCAACGTGTCCTGTACCAATTGATAGTCTCACTAAAACGGTCTTCGAGCGTTCTTATCTCGACCAGACGGTGGATCTCAGTAGTTCTCGTCCACGAAGGTGTGTTCAGGATTATCCTGAGAAACTTGTTTTGAACCCGCTGGAGCTTCAGGTGGTGTGTTTTTGCGCAACTCTTCCAGATCGGCATGCCGTTTTTCAATAACCGGAAGTATAATCTGTTTGTAGATAGCAAGCTTGTACTTCGGGGACAATGTGGACTTTCTGTTTAGCAAAGTCAACTGCGCAGGCATAAGCGTCAACAGAACATTACATTTTGTGATAGTCTTATCAACCTGTAGATGGCTGAATTGGTCCCTTCCTCCGGGATACTGTTTAGACAAATTTAAATTTGGGAGATTTTGAGTGAGAGAAAAGGATGACCTGGGTCTTCGCTGCATTGATGCAGATTCTCCAGTCTCTGGGATACTTCGACAGAACATTCAGGCTTCGCTGCAGTTTCGATGCGGTTGCTCTTAGTACCCTACCATTATGGACGCTTGCGGTTTCATCGGCGAACATCGACTGAGATCCGTTTTCAGGGAATGGGGATATGTCCGAGGTTAAATAGAAGTGGACCTAATATGCTCCTGCGCATCGGAAACTGCACCATGCAGTAAAACACAGAATGTTCTGTTTGATAGGTAGTACTTCACCATCTTCACCAGAAAGACTGGAAAATCGTACCGATGCAGTTTGTACACCAGACCATCGTGCCAGACGTTGTCAAACGTCTTTTCCACGTCAAGAAGGTCCATGGCGGATGTTTTCGAAACAGACTTGTTTCGCCTAAGGACGTTAGTGACTCGGTTCAGTTGATGTACTGTTGATCGACCCCGTCGAAAACCCAAACTGTACATCAAGCAAGATATTAAGTTCGTCGGCAGATGCAAGGAACCTACGGTAGATTGCTTTCTCAATTTGTATACTCCAGAGAGAAGGCTGATGGGTCGATTGTTCTTAGAGGAGGAAGAATCTTTCCCAGGTTTCTGGATGGGTATGACTTTAGCTGACTTCCAACACGAGGGAAGTAGCTAAGTCGAAGGCATTTGTTGAATATCAACGCTAACTGTTCATAGAATTAGAAACTCAAGTGCTTGAGCTTCAAATTCAGGATTTGGTCGAGACCTAGGGCCTTCAAGTTCTTCGACATTTTGATATAGGTCGAAAGTTCGTCAGCAGTGATTTCCAAATCCTCTGAAATGACGATGCGAGTGTCGCTCTTCTCTTTTTATGCCCCAGTGCATAGTCGTTGAATATACACACATACACACCCAAACTAGTTAGTCTATGATTCTGTCGTCCGTGTTTGAAAGCAACCGTTCAGATGCATGTGACTGGTCAATTCTTGGTTCGAAGGCGCTTTACATATATTAATTTTTTCAATAGTTAGGTGTTTATAATCAATAGTGCTCAATGTTGCAAATGACACGGAGTTAATATTCTGATCGATTCCACCACTTGGAACAGAGTCTTGATATGGTAGATTTTTTCAAATTGTATTTGTCACAAATGTATTTTATAATTTTTCTTGTGACATTCCGCTCACGTAATCTTCGATTATTTAATTTCGAAGTTCTATTCCAAGGCTGTCTAGAGCTATTTTAGCACTTTTTATCGCAAATTGAAAGATCTTTTTTTTCTAGTTTTTAAAGAACTAAGCGCAATTCTTACCTTCTTTAAATTTAGCATTTTCAAGCTTATTGCTTTCGCAATTTGTTCATTGTTTGCTCACAACTTAGTGTTCTAAATGCACTTCGCCAGTTATTAATTGAGAACCTTCGATGTCAGGAACCCTATTTGCATTAGTATGATTGTGTGGCAAGTTCAATCATACTCTATGCCCAGGTAGTCGAGAAATTTTCCTTATCGAAAAATTCCTAGACCAGACCGGGAATCGAACCCAGCCAGCTCCAGCATGGTGTCGCTTTGTAGCTGCGCCTTTACCGACTGAGCTAAGGAATGACCCCGTCTTACCTTGTTGTCAGTGATATATATATATAACGTTTGCATTAAAAAAATTGGACAAAAAATGCCTCCACACGCACTGACGAAACTACACATGTAGCATCAATCATAGGAACCCATGAGTCACCTGACAAAATTTGACAGTTGTATCCGTCGAACTCTAACTTTTAACCATGATGGCAAAAACAGTGAAGCAACTTCGTTCCGCTGGGTCTAAACGGATATCCTGCTGTACTTTGTGAACGCCGAATACGCTCGTTCCGGCATCTACAACATCTTGGCACTATTAGACATCAATCAGGGCATCGAAAGAAAGCCCAGTTCCGGACGGCCAACGACCCTGAGCGACAAAAAGTGCCAAAGGATGCTGAAGAGGAAGACCGAGCAAAAAACTGGATATATCGCTGCGTGCGCTTGGCTGGGAGGTTGGTTCAACCGGCCAAACAGTGAAAAAGTACCCGACGAACATGAACATACATGTCAGGAAGCGGAAGTCGCGTCCACTGGTTTCGGAGCTGCAGGCAATGACGCAGCGGCGTCGGCTGAATAAGATGGTCAACTCGATTTTCTCGGCGAATCGCGACGTGGCGGTGGTGATGGACGACGAGACCTATCTCACCCTAAATGGCAACGACACTTCGTATTTTACTTCCCCCACGAAGGAAGTGAGCTCCAATGTGAAGTTCATTTCACATACCAAGTTCCCTAAGAAGGCTGTGGCTCCTCCTGTGGCTGACAATCAGCAAGAAGGAGATGTCAAAGCCGGTCTTCTTTCGCTCCGGACTGGCTGTGAACGGGGAAATTTATAGTACGAAATACCTGCCGGAAGTTGCGTCGTTCATCAAGAAATACCATGAGGGCGAAGACGCGGTGTTCTGGCCGGATTTAGCGTCGGCCCACTACTCGAAGCGATCGTTGGAGGAGATAGCGCGGCTGATATCAATTTGGTACCCAAGTCGGCGAACCCGCCCAACGTCCCCCAGATGCGTCCCATCGTGAAATTCTGGGCCAACCTGAAGCGTAAGATCTACTCCAACAATTTTGTCACGAAAAGTGAGGAAGAATTGATAAATAAAACGAAGAAAGAACTCAAAAACATGCCTAAATAAAACTTTCCTGCGAGGTTATCAACTTTTATGCACAGAAGAACAAGCGGATTCAGAAAGTTGCATAAGTTTTCTACCAACGCAAACTGCCAATTGTCAACAACACTCGAGCGGCGTGCTGTCAGCAATCATGTACACGCTTAGAAAAAAGTACCCAGCGGTGCAGTTAGGGAAGGTCCATTAATTATGTCACGCAGTAAGGGGGAGGGGTTTGAGAAAACGGTGACGATCCATACAAAAAATTTGGAAGGTTCATACAAAAAACGTGACAGGGGGGATAATAAAAAGTCATTTTTTGCGTGACGTAATTAATGGATCGTTCCCTACTTTGGGTATAATCATGTTTACTCACCGTTGGGTTCAAATAACTTAGTTTTGAGTAAAATTTTACCCAAAAGTAAGTAACTTGTATCCAACGGTAGGTAAACATGATTATATCCAAAGTTGGTTTCCCACTCTTAACTGCTCCGCTGGGTACTTTTCTTTAGCGTGTAGAATTGTGCTAGACTCCTGAACCATCAATTATATCATGTTGCTTCATTTCGTAATTCGAATTTCAAAGTTTAGTTACGCTTTTAGGTAATGTAAGATTTAAGTTGCATATGTTATGACCAACAAGGCGTAGATTGTAAACAAACAAAGATTTTTCTGTCACAAATCAATCATCAATCCACCAATTCGGTGGAGAGGAGCCAAATTAAAGGCTACTGGAAATACCTACTATGCCCTGTACCATAAATTCTATCAAATTAAGTTGAAGGTAACAGGAACACAAAAAAGGCCGCCATTATTGCCGATTTACATCACCAGTTTGATTTTGTAAAGACACAAATCTAGGAAACACCAATGACCTAGCAACACAGCAACTAAAATGAAATCTCGCGTGACTTTTCAAAAGGACCTATCTAACAATTTGCTCTTCCCGAGGAAAACGAGGTTGAAGAATATGAAAATATTTTTTGAAAATGTTACAAACTGGATCAAGTTTTACTCATTCAATTGCTTTTGAGGGGAAGCATTGTTGTTGAATTTGCTACAGTAATGGTCTTTGAAGAATTTTATGTTAAAATAACAACGAAAACATCAAAAATGTTAGATAGGACATTTTGCTTAACCGAACTGTATATTGGTCGTGCCACATAGGACATTTTATTCCAATGATAGCTACATAGGTAATTCAAATTTTTATTATCATTCTATTAGTAAATTAGAACATAACACATAGCAATAGAGATTGCTTTCTCTTTCACACACGAATTTGCTTCCCGGTGAAACCAATCCTATTCTTTCTACGTGCCTTCGGATAGTTTCTACATACTACTTCCTCGATGCTGTCTTCTTGTAGACGATCCCGCGAAGGATCTGAACCATAACTGGCGACAACGCAACTTTGCTGGCTACCACATATAGCAAGTTCCTCAAATTGTGCTGCTGATGATTGATCCGGATGTGATGAACATATTGTTGTGGCTGCGGCTGCAAGGAAACGACCAATATTCAAGATATATTTTGATTTATATTACCTTATTTTAAGGAACTAATGCACTTACCGAGGAGCAAATCGAACGCAGAATGATTAATTCCGGCATTGTTGGAACGGTACTTTCGCCAATCGAACGACCGAAGTACGGATTTGCTTTGTTATGTTTGTTCTGACACTTCAGACGTTTAGCGCGACAGGTAAACTGAAGCGTCTTATCAAACAGTAGAGCATTGCTATTGCGAAATCAGACATCGGACGTTTTGTTGATTTTCCATTTTCTTAATATTATGAAATCATATCAAAATGCGTGTTTTAACACAATGTTGATAAGTGCAATAGCAATAGTGTGCATTAATTAATCAAATTTGTTTACATTTGTTACATAGGACCTTTTGAAAAGTTACGCGAGAAATAATAGCAAAGAATTTTATGACTTTTGAAAATCAAAGCCTGCTGACTACTTTCTATCGCCAGGTGTTACACGAGATTGTAATATGATGGAAATCATAACCTGAAGGATTGGAATATCTACATCTACACAGACATTTCTCTTGGGCAAAGTAAATATTAAGTTTCCTCAACGCAAGCAAACAAATCATCAACAAACTTAACACCATTTTCGAACAAAATCCATATGGCACCATTTTCCATCCAGAGAAATCCCAGAGGATAGGTAAGCTTTATGGCACTTAAATAGTTATAAATTGCATTTATTACTCGACAATATAGCCATAAAGCTAATACCCAACAAAGATTCACTTTGTTTCATTTGAGATCGAATCAGGCTGCATACAGCCGTGCGTCGATTGCAGTTTTTAGAATGCGATTTACGCTCATTGTATGCAACAATAAACAAGTTATTTTCTCATCCAAAATTTACGACATTCCTAGTGCAACACCACTGCCTGTCATAAACACTACACATTCTCAATATGAGACGTTGCGTGCAGTCAAAAACCCGCTTTAAGTCCACACTTTGATGCGGTCACATAAAAAAAAGCTCATCTCGCCGTCATCCCCATTTTTTCTCTTTCAAATAAATTGACCAGCCATTGCAGGACCGCACTCCATATTGCAACATTGTATGGAAGGCAAATCATTAATTTTACGTAAAGCCACCCCTTCCAAGAGATAGATTTCTTACGCTCTGTGTCATCATGTTTCAACCTATACTGTTAAGCAGTGACCCTCTGGTGGATGCACTAATATTCAGATGGGCAGTAAAGAATTAAAAGTTGCATGCAGGGTTGCCATTTTTATTTAAATTCACGTATTGAGGGAAACCAACAAGGTGTGATGGCAAATCAATCGTGGGATATTTAGCAACAAATCAGATCAGAAATATAATTTGCGGCATTGATCTGGAATATGTTCATATGGCAACACTAGTTATCTCATGCAGCCCCGTTTTATTATATGACTCCATCTTTCGCCAATTGTTTTCATTCTTGTGCTTTTTCCTTTCGTCTCACTTGCTTCTTCTGCTGCTTCATGAAAGCGATCTCTGGAGTATCATGCCGTGGCCGTAGTTTATAGTTAGGTAGGCACATGCTTTTGTGTACGATCGCAGCATGTAGAGAAGTTGCTCCCACTGCATGCATATGCTAAGGTAAGCAAATATTTGCCCTCAGGGTGTTATCAGAGTTCGTACACCAGGCTCCTTGCAACGGTGTGTGGTGTGCGCAGCAGATGAACAGTTTTTGGTCAATCACCCTCCGCATATGTATGGGATGCAAAGGCTTAAACCCAAAGTTTAGCTCACAAGTTCATTAACACTATCTTTTCCGGCGCAGGTGAAACGTGACGATTAGTGAAAATCTTCTAAAAAATTGAAAACCGTTACCGTCCCTAGTCACCTCCTAAAATAAGCAAATACACGCTTTCGCACTTGCATGAGCTTAGGAATTCCGTACACAAGTTCTCGGAGTAAAGGGTGTCAACGATAAAACTGCGTCACATAAAATAATACGGCAAAATTCAGTCTTTTATCCGATGGCCATCAAACTTTCAGTGTAATGAACGAAATAAATGAACGGAAATCAATCTTCATATTTTCATTCAATTTGGCCCCCACATCGAGATGTCTGAATTATTTCCTAAACATTTGGTTTAGTATAAAAACAGAGTTAGCTTGTGTTTATTTTTACCCATATTTTCTTAACTTTTCAACTGTTCTGTCTACTGCTGTCAAACAAAATGGCCTAGTACTAATTCTCAATCAGTCCGGTGCATTTGAGGGGATCTGTCGTCACAAAATTGACATCATTTATAACACTTCAATCCGTTCTGTGCATTCCGGCGTGAAGTCAAATTTGGCCTGATCGGATGACCATTGTATTCCCCAAAGTCGCGCTTAAAGCCTTCAGGACTTCAGGTTTTTCCTTTCTCCCCAGAGTCATAGCAATGATATTCTTAGCTCACGTTGTGAATTGCTTTGAAATTTACGTGGTGTGCATTCAAAATTTGAAAATAATAAACAATTTTAGTTTGATCGTCATTGAGAACCATGCTGCGAAACAAGTGACACTCCAAAAGATCCGAAACATCCGTAAAAGTGGCCAGTTCTTGAAAGTTGCCCCTAAAGGACTTATTATTTACAATCAATATTAAGTTTGCGAAATTAGAATGAACTTCAATTCGTGTTCTCCAAAAGATCCGGAAAATCCATAAAAATGGCCAGTTCTTGGAATTAGTCCCAAAAGGACGCTTTTTTGTTGTAATCAACATTTAGTTTACGAAAATACAATGAACTTCAATGTGTGTTCTGTAGATGTCCTTTCATATGGTGGCCATCCGGCAGATCCGGAGCATCCGTAAGAGATGGCCATTTCTTGGATGTAGCCCCGAAAGGACTTATTTTTTCAAATCATCATTTAGTTTGCGAAAGTACAATGAACTTCAATTCGAAATCTGAGAAGTCCCTTCAGAAGTCTTATAGTGGTCACCCGGAAGATCCGGAACATCCATTTCCAGTTCTTGGAATTAGTCCCAAATGGACGACCTTATTTTTGCAATCAACATTGAGTTTATGAAAGTAGGATGAACTTCAATTTGTGGTTTGAAGATATCCCTTTAGAAGTCATACGGTGGCCACCTGGAAAATCCGAAACATCCGTAAAAGTATTCAGTTCTTGAGATTAGTCCAAAAAGGACGATTTTTTGCAATCAACATTCAGTTTCTGAAAGTAAAGTGAACAATTTGTGATCTGATGATGTCCCTTCAAAGGTCATGTGCTGGATATCCGGAACATGTAATCACCTATCAGTTTATGATGGTGGAAAAAATCCAAATTCTGGTCTGATAATTACTATTCAGTGCTCATAGGGTGGCAACTCAAAAGACCAGGATGTTAGCGGCCGAGTTGTTTGCAATCCTACGGTTATCCCAGTACAGGACGTTGTATTATATTGGGTACCATAGGAGCACTTACTGTACCCACCATCGCTTTCCACAGTACAGAGGGCAAAGCCTTCTTCATCGTTTTGAATTGGCACATCTCTTTCTTCAGTCAGGGCACGCGCCATGGATTCGTTAGCTACTTTCACCAATGCTTCATCCATGTTGAGTTCCAACTCATAGAACATCTTATTCCCCAACATGCCCTGATCCAAGACTCCGAAAAATCTGCAATCGTTTGATATGTCTGTCTACTTACAAGTGCTCCATACACAATGTTTTTGAAGAATATTTCTTCGCTATGTGGATCGACCGTCTGACCATGCAATTGTGTACCATATTGGCAAGAAATGGAGTAGAACGTAATCATGTTCGTTCCACACAGGAAAATACTGCCGCATCGACATTCAAATCTTGCTCATCCTCTACATACATAACATTACGATTACATTCTTAAAAAACAACATTTATACACAATATCTCTTACTGTCTCGTTGTGACCTTCGTCGTCTTGTGCCCACCGGGTTCCCATGGAAAACTATTTTCACAAGATAGTTTTCCGGCATTCTTGTAACGTGTCTAGCCCAGCGTTAATTTACAGATTTGACCACCTAATGAATACTGAGTTCACCAACGAGTCCTCTTCAAGTTATCTTCAAGCGTTGTCTCCGTTCCATGCCTGCGGAGAACAACCGGTCTTCGTACGGGAGCTAAGTCTGTTTGATCGCAGTTGCTTGTAGAGCCCGTAGTAGGCGCTAACTCTAGACTTCCACATATAATACACCTCCTCATCTCACTGCTGTTATCATTGACCGCAGTGTAAGCCGAGATAGATAAATTCGTCGACTACTTTGATCTCATCCTTAACGATTGTTACTTTGCTGCCTAGTCAGGCCCTATCGTGGTCGGTTTCGGGTCCCTAGTAGCACATTACGCTCATAATTAGTTGTAGTAACTTGATTATGACTTAGCAAGTCATATTTATGTTATCTCAACCGAATGGCAACAAGTGTACAAGGGTACCAGCATGTACTTTGTTTTGGATGTATTTGTCTTCAACCCAATCTTCAATGCTTTTCGTTTTCGTCTGGTGTGCTGCTCTGCCTCAAATGTTTTGCTTACAATGTCCACATTTTTGGCAGAGCAGATAAATTGACTTGATCCGTTGCAAATCGTTCCCTGTGTGTTAAACGCCGCTCGTATCATAACACCTTCAGCAGCAATGTTTAACAGCAGGCAAGATATACCATCACCTTGACGAAGCCTCCTTATTCTTCTTGCTTAGCGTTTCAAGCTTATTGCTATCGCAATTCGTTTGTTGGTTGCTCTCAACTTAGTGTTCCGTTCCGTACCGTTTTTGAATTAGTATGATTGTGTGGCAAGTACCGCAATACCCAATCCTTAACGAAAAATTCCTAGACCAGTCCAGAAATCAAACCTAGCCAACTCCAGCATGGTGTTGCTTTGTAGCTGCGCCTTTACCGACGGAGCTAAGGGAGAACCCAAGCCGAGGACGAGCCGCCTGCGGGATTCGAATAAATCCGGTAATCCACCCGATAACAGCACTGCATTCCATCCATCATTGCCTCAAGGAAGGAGTCGTGTCAGTTTCCCCAAACAGCTGCCCGTGATCTTTCATAGCCCTTTTCGGTTAACTGTATCGATGCGGGCAAATGAACAACTTCTCAAACGCATATCTTAATAAATTCGGCTACAATACCATCCGATTGATTGCTCTTCAGCTGCTTGATGGCATCCTTACCTATCACCTATTCACCTATCATCAGGGATGGCATATTTTCGACACTTGCTGCATCACTCCTTTCGCTGTCTTAGCACTCTTCCTACGCTTCATTCAGATGTTTATCACATACCTCCACCTTTCGGTCGCCTCACAATCGTCCGTGAGAACACTCCCATCTTTATCCCGAATTTCAGCTCGTGGCACGAAGCCTCAGCGGAATGCATTAAGATTCTGGCAGTTTCGTGTTTCATGTGAGCGGTGCAGTTGTTCGAGCTCCTCACACTCCTCACATGAGTTGGGTTTTATCTGTACCGTTCCACAATCTGATCGGTAGCTTGGTGCAACATAGAGTGCCCGCGCTGCGTTCTTCTCCTTCTTCTTATATTCTTCACCGAACCACTTTATTCGGTCGGCTTCGGTCCCCGTAACATAAGACGTTCTCCGCTACGCTGCTCATAGCTGTTTTCACTTTATCCACGATTTCACAGTCCTCGATAAGGATCGAAGGAAGCTTTGGGCGAGAGCGGACGTGTTGAATTTTCGGTGTAAGATCTTTCCTTCTTTTCCTTCAATTTTAAAAAGTTTTGAAATTTCAAGGTTTCCCTTGAGAGGAATGTATTCTGTAGTGGTTTAGTGCGTTGGTTTTTCGGGGTGGGACCAGTGGGTCCTTGAAAGGAGTTGAAAAAAAACATTGATGAGAAAAATTCGGTCTTGTGCGGTTCGAAAGGGGTGTTCCGCTTTAACGTGTAGTCTGTTCCACCGAGATCCAAAACGTGCTTATACGTCACAGAATCCGCTGGATTTTGGATTCCCCCGGATAGATGTCGCTAAGAACCACGGAGTGTGAAAGAATGTGCCGGTTGCGTATAGTAGTCTCCCGGACAATGATTGCTACCCCCAAAACGTTGTTTTTCGCCCTTTCTGTTTGTTTCGGCTCGCAGTTTTGGTTGTCCCTTTTTAGTGTGTTTAGTAACAGAGTGCAGTTCCTCTGGTTAGACCCTTGCGCTGAACTAGTAAGCTTGTCGTGCCGCGAGGGCTCAGTGGGGATTCTTCGTCAAGACACGAAGCTGGGAGTTGGTTCCATTGTGGAAGTGTCACAACAGGTAGTTTTTCCACCTGCTGCCGAAGATCGTGTGCCTGGAGATCACATTGAGAACTGTACCATTTAAATTGGGTTCGAGATTGCGGCGCACTTTGGGATCGACCTTGCCTTAGATCCATCCTGATGACATGAAGAGACATTACGGGAAGCTGAGGCAGAATGCATTTTTTTAGTGATATGATAGTTTATTGTTGCATAAAGATTAGGTTTGGGTTGTCGAGATTTTGGGTGTACTGCCTCCAGGAATTGTAGAATGGTTTAAGATTTTAAATTCATTTTTTTTCTTATGGCTGTGATACACTGTCTAGGTTTTCTGGTCTATGATGAATGCACGGGTTTGTCTGCGGTTGCGACATGACAGCGGTTGGCACTTGTGTGTTCGTGATTTGTGTGTTAATATAGGAATAGTTTTAAAAAAAAGTCCTTGTATTTATTGATTTTACTTCATAGATGATTCGAGCCTCACTTTTTTTTGACTCCCTTTCAATTGAATCTTCCCTGTTATTCCATGTAGTGTGAATGTGTTACTGATGTGTAGCAAAAAGTCTTTTCTATTAACCACGGGTTTAAATCGGTCATCAAATAGGTCAACGGCATCCTTACTGTCGGATTAAATCGGTCCTCAAACTAAATGTTTTAACATACTTTTTATTCTACTGGAATAAACCATCGACACTTGCGAGTGGACCCAACAGCATTCCTACTGTTGGTTTAAATTGGTACTCAAACTCGATATTGCAATATTATTTTGTATTCAGCTGGAATAAACCACCCACACTTGTGAGTGGCCCAAAAGCATCCTTATTGTTGGTTTAAATCGGTGTCAAAATTTTAATATCTTTAATTTGCATCTCTGTACATAAAATAAACCAGGAACATAGTTCAATATCATAATCGCTGCCGACGTCAGTGCATTCACCACACCGTTTATCAAAACGGATTCTGCTGCAAGGGGTGATTCAAAAATGACGTCCACTCTTTAGGGGGGAGGGTATCAAATTTGTGACAATATGTGACAGGGGGGGAGGGGTTATAAAAATGTGACATCCAACAATTTTGCATTTGGTAATCTAAATTTATCAGCGTTAGCACGAAAACAAAGGCTTCAAAAAGTTTGAGTGTAAATGAAAATACAAATTTAACTTAGTTGTGTTAGTGCAAATAAAAATTTACTTTTGTCATACATGTTCTTATCTTCAAACAGCACGAACCGCACGAGCTGTGCTTCATTCTGAAACTTCGTCGAAGTTTGATTTTGTTGAAAATCCTATTGTGTTCATTTTTGGTTGCGTTGAATTTTGATTTGATTCAAACGCTGGTCGATGCATTTTGTCGTGCATAGCCGCTGCGCAATTAACAAGCCAACCGTGGTGTGTGAATACTGGCGAGATATAAAAAACGAATCCTATTGTGAAGAACTTTTCAAATCGAAAATTAGCACCTTGAAAACGGAATCTTCGAAACCGAAAGAAACACTGAAGGATGGAGGGAATTGTTAAAAAATGTTCCAAAAATACCACCGGATGAAGGAACTCCAGCCTTTCAGTTCTTCACAAGCTCCTCCGGATTCGGACAAAAAAGTTCCCTCTTATTTTGCATGTCCTAAATAGGATGCAATTTCCAAAGAATTGGAGCCTGCTGATTAGAGAGCGAAATGACATGCTTTCGGGTATACAGAAAAGACGCTGTCTGACCTGATCAACCGCAAGAATGCGCTAAATATGGCCCTAGAGAAGAAGAAATCAAATCAGCAACGTCAAAAGACAAGCAGATTGAACCGAAAGAAGATTCTTGAGGAAGAATTTGAAACAAACGCTCATCTTACCAAGCGTCTCAAGATGCGGCCTGATAAAGGACGACCTCCGATAGAGAGTAACCAAGCATATAGACTGTTCCAGAACGTATAAGCACACAAGTCATGTTTATTTTTAGTTTTAATAAGTTTATTTGTGTTTTATACAATATTTTACTCTCGTTGAATCAAAATATTTAATCATAGTCAAGACTCCTAACTTTTCATCGAACATGACCCATTAGCTTCTACACAGTGGTACTTCTCACCAAAAAGTCTCGATTGGCCGTGCCTCCAGGCAGTTCGGCGGATTCATGTCTTTCGGCACGAAACATAAATTTTGACATTTGTACCATTCTAAAGTGTCCTTTGCGTAATGACATGACGCCAAATCAGGCCAAAATCGCTTCTGGAGACATTCCTTAACGTATTTCTGAGTGATCATCGTCTCTGTTGCGATGTACGGACTAGATGTTTTATCACACTCACATATTGCCTGCCAAACCATAACCTTCTTACCGAATTTTTCGGTAAAAATGGCCTTCTCCGTTTTGGGGATGTCTTTGTCTTCGCTTACAGTATAGAATTGTGGTCCGGGAAGCGTTTTTTAATCTAGTTTCACATACGTTTCATCGTCCATTATTATACACCCAGAATTTCTACACAATAACGAATAGTAGAGTTTGCGGGCCCGTGGTTTCACGGACGCGGCCTGTTTTGGGTTCCTTTTGGGTTTTTTCTGCTTTCGGTATGTTTTTATCCCAAGTCTTTCTTTGGCTCGCTTTACGTTACTCGACGAGGACTCTAGTTTTTTCGCAATACCCAAACGGAAACGGAAGTCGCTGGTTTTCGCTTGTAGGCATCCCTAGGACCGGATTTCCGACCACTCTTCGGCACATCTTCATATGTACACTGTTCTCTATATTTTCTAATCGCAGATCGTACCGCTCCGACGCTTACACCCTCTTCCTTGGCCAATTTTTTCAAGGAGAGTCTGCTCACAGTGCACCATTTGTGCACGATACTTTTTCGTTGTTCCGGAGTAAGACCACGCATTTTAATAGGTAACACAAAACTGAGAACTTTTTTGATGCTTTGTCATTCAGAAATGTGCAAACAAAAGGACGCAGCCAAAACCTGTTGAAATATTTTATTATATTCAAAATGACCGTTAAAATAAGGTGTGCATATACTTTCTGGAACAATGGTTAGTTGCTGAAGACGTTGGTCGATCTTGGTCAGCATGGAACATCAGCTGGGCAGAGAGGTGACGTTGAGAATTTGGAGTAACATGAACATCTATTAAAGCAACAATAGCATTGTTAAAAATAAATACGTACGCGAACAAACTTTTCAGTTAGCATATTCTTTTTTGAAAGTAACAAAAATGAAATTTATGAAATTTTTTACAAATTTGCTAACTGTGATTTAAAAACTAAATCGAGAACTGATCGTCTTACGAAATTCTTGTGGTGGAAAGTGCTTTAAATTATCTCAGCAAGCTGACAAATTATGCAATTGCAAATTTTTTACACAAAAGTTTGTAGGGCTTAGGAAAATCGAAAAATAACTATACCAAAATTGACCACAAAATTGAAATATTGATTTCTTGAAACCCATGTCAAGGTGGGAACATTTCTTGATCTCCAAATTGTATGGTTCTAAAAATCAAATTTTGCAATTAAAAACAATTATTTCTGTTGGAATATATATGACTCCATTTCTTTTTCACTTTCTGATCAAATTCTTTTTCGGACTTATGAGTAATTTCAAGATTTTTCAAAACTTTTTTCTACGAGTCATGATGTTTTGCGCATCTTCTCTACAAGAAAAAATATATATATTTTCATATACTTTTCCATATCTCGAGAATGGATAAACATCCGATATCGATATATCAAAATTTTCAATCGCAAAAAGTTGGTTTTAATTTTTTCGCCATACAAACGGTGTTTTTCTGGGTGTTCCTAACAATTTCCCAGAACCGTGAAGTAATGTTGTGCAAAATATCTTTCCAGACATTTTTTTCTATTGATTAGAACATTTCAAGCACTTCTTACAACTCAATTTATAGTTTTACAAAGTTTGCACTGCAAACTTAAATTATTCACCTGAGCTGAAATGCGATCAGTCAATTGTGTTTAAACCAGATTTTGCCCGATTATGGGGTAACTTTTGCTCAAAAATCTGTTACTTATGCACAAAAGTGAGGAAAAAAACCGGTTTCTACATTAGACCCGGGGTTATCTCATAGATGTGTAATTGCATCTTAGAGTGTGGTTCATGAGTTATGAATTTTTAAAATAAGAAATAAGAAAAACTAAAAATGTTATAAACTCAACTAAAACTCCCCATTTCTTAAATTTTATTATGGGTTCAATAGAAAACCGAATTTACCGACTGCGACAATCGATTTTACCTCGTTCTGTACGTTATATCTAATGTCGGACGTAGTGCGCTGTATGGCGCATCAGATGCGCCATACAGCGCTCTACTTCCGACATTAGGTATAACGTATAGAACGAGAGTAAAATCGATTGTCGCTAGTCGATAAATTCGGTTTTCTATTGAACCCATAATATCCATTGTAATCTAGTTAGTTCGATGGTTGTGAAGATGTTAATGTAAACCACTCATACCGATGTGATCTAGAGAGAAAGCTACGAATCAGCATATTTTAATAAAGCTTTGTTTTTGGATCTTCAAAAACTATCGCACCTTTAATATTTGTCAAGAGTAATAAAAATAAACATTTCTAATAGGCCTGAATCAGAATCAGGCCAGGGTTTTTTACTACTTTTCAACAAAGATTATTTCAATCTCAAAACTGACATTTAAAAAAACAACGTTTTTTGCAGAAGAAAACATGTCATACGATAAGTTTTGTCCATCTGTTACGAATATCTTGATTTATCCCTGCCAGTTATTTCCATCAAAACGCACTTAACCTATCCGTGGACAGAAGAACTTTACACATTTAATTATGTAAATAATTCAATTTGAACTAAAATACACGTTATTATTGAAATCGACAAAACCAATATGCATATATTCTTTTTTCAGAAGTGTGGATGTCACAGGGGGGGGGGTAATCATATTTGTGACAAAGTGTGACAGAGGGGGGGAGGGGGTTTAAAAACCTGAAATTTGATGGACGTCATTTTTGAATCACCC
>JASCZW010010831.1:0-34598 GCA_034211315.2 Aedes japonicus | reverse complement strand
AATCAGCTGAGTCATAGGGACACATACCCTACCACATAAATTTTGTTATTTTCTTCGATATCTCAGCTGATTTAAATGGAAGAGGGTAAGTTTGATCTGGGCATAGGTGATATTTTTATGCAACAAAGCATAAAAAATGTAGGAATGTGTGCAACTAGCATAAAAAATGTAGGAATGTGCATACCCAAGTAACAATTTTGGTTTTATAAGGGTTCTGAAGAGCATGAATTAGACTTCAAGAATGCTATAAAACCATGATAAAACCAGCAATGTTCCTTGGGTAGCTTGCCGAATAATAAATAACTTAATGACTTTCAAAATGGACAAAATAAATCATACACACAGGCAAATAAACTTAAAAATTTCATAAGGTTCAACTTATTGACGATACTTTGAAATTTCATTAGCTTGAATTATGTATGCATTTGGCTTTACAAAACATTGTGCTTGCACACCTTTGTAATTTTCACGCCTATTGGTTCAGTAATTTCCGAGACTGTAAGTGACAGGCAGACAGACATCTTCACCGGATCTCAACCCACGTGACTAATTTGTTTGGGGTTATATGCTACAACATAGAAGCCCTGCGGAAGGGCTTACTGTAGATCGATTCAAGAAACATTTTTCACAGACCCGAATGACACTGTAGTTAAAAGGTCTTTAATAAATAAAAAAACAAAAAGAGAAACATTTGGTCGATATTTTTCATTTTCATTTTCATTTCCAGTCCAAAGCCAATGGTAAAGGATGGGTAATGGCGAACTAGTCTATTCAGACCACATGAACTCCCTGGGAAGAAACAAGGATAGGTTAGGGTAGGTGGTTAAGGTAGGGCGTTTTGGAGCGGTTAAAAATGCTACAAAAAGAAAATCATAAGCCCTCGATACTGAAGAAGTATGTAAGTTGCTGACCAAATAGCCCTATTTGTTAGAAGATAAGCCTTCTCCAGTGGAATTTAAAGGAATTTGTTCGCGTTTGCTAGTGATTATTTGGAAAAAAAAATGTTTCAATGTTTTATTTTCAATTTTAAAAAGTGATCAAATGAAGTGTAAACTTGAAAATATCCCTGTTTCCCAATCACAATCGTTCTACTAACACGCTCAAAATTATTTTTTTAAATAGTGATTTAAAAAAAATGAGATTAAAGTGATCAGAACATCGTTAATTAACAATTCTGCATTTCATTGATTTACGGCAAATCCCGAAAAGATAAAGCAAGCCATTCCCTGTAGTTCGTATCAATGTGACCAGGTTATTTGAGATGCTACTGTAAATTTAATTTTGTTTTTACGCTGCAATTTGCTATATCAAAGTAACATCTCTCTGTGATTTACTATAATTTGAAAGTTTCATTCAAGAACAATGAAAAAATTTCCACGCCAATGAAAACTGCACCCCCTGTAGTGTCCCTTAACTACTTGATGTCAGGCGTCTACTGTTTCTAGCCTCGTCTAAGCGTAAATTACGGCAATGCCCGCCGGTAGCACAGCTCTTTCACTCTGAAAAAACACACCTATGACAAACCCCAGTGATACGATACTCTGAGTTCCTAAACGGGCCCTCCGCATCCCACAAAACCAAAATACTTATGGCTACGGTCTAGAAGTCCACTGCATAGGAAATTCTTTGACAGAGTTGAAACTTCCATATTAAATTGAATATTAAATGTTTTCAAAATTGAATAAATATTCTATGATTAAATTTTTAGTGATTTGCGGCCCAGCCCGCTGATATTACACTCAACTTTAGTGCCTGTATACATGCGTGCTACGACGCGGCTATTAAATAGGAAGAGAAGCGAGTGTGATATTATCACTACTTTGTGTGGCTCAACCTTTGGTTCTCCCATGAATGGTTCATTAGAGTAGAAGGTCATACAATGACATGACTTAGCGATATCTATCATAGATCAGCTATCTCCAATGCATCATTAACATGAGATTAGGCCCTCCCACCAGCGTCCAGGTACAAAATCCAGCCATGGAGAGGGAAAAAAAAAAGAAACATTTGGTCGATATTTAGGACCAAATTCCTCAGGAAATCGTGCGTGCCAGCTGCGGTGGGTTTACAAAGCGTTTGCGCAAAGCTATCAAGAAAAAGAACGAAAGATTCGAATTGAATTAATATGGTTTATTTCTACAACATGTATCTTCCAAATGAAAAATAAATGCTATGATTTGGTTGATTTGTTTTGCTGTAATCCGATTTTGTTTTAGCGACACTTATTGTTAGACACCCTGTAGTTCATAAGAAAACAGTGAAGCTCTAAGATCTATTACCGAAAAGTGATCGCTTTTATAGATGTTCCGTATCTTCCAACGGACCTTCCAATGACTATTTACCTGTGTGAATATTTTACAATTCACAATTTTAATGATAGATCTTAGTGCCAACGGATTACGAAGAAAATTGTAAACCTCAAGGATCTTTTTCATGAATTGGCTACATTGCCGGATGGCTATTGAGGTGCTTGTATATTATACAACTCAGATTTGAGTTAGAGATATCTATGTTGAGTGATTTAGAATAGTACAGAGCAGCTGTACTATCGTTTCCAAGAGTCGGCTACTTTAAAGGAATTTCCAGATTTTTCGGGGGGCTGTCCAATAGCCGATTGGGCCCATAATTATTTTGAAATTCAAATCTCATTTAGACATAACATTTTCAGGTGATTTTGAAGGAAACAGAGGAGTTCTAGGATCCAGTCCTGAAAGGTGGCCGCTTCTATAGATAATCCGATTTCTCCGAGGGGCCGTCTAGTAACCATGTGAGTTCGTGATATGACAATTCCAAATTTTATTTACAAATCTTACATTCCGTGAATTGGTCACGTTTGGAACATCCGTAAATATCCTCTGGAAGGCCGTTTAATGGACATGTCCATAACACAACTTTTAAATTTGAATTAAAAATAACCATTTTAAGTGAAAAAGAAGAACATAAAGGAGCTCTAGGAACTATTTCCAGAAGGAATGACTATTATGATTGTTCTGTATCTGTCGAGGGGCCTTCAATGATCATTTAGGTCGATGAATATTTCACATTCAAAATTTTATTTATAGATCTTGGTTCTAAGTGATTTAGTAAAACAACCTCAGTTTCTGGGACAGTTTGGATTTTTTGGAGGACTACAAAATGGACATTAAGATCCATGTGTATTGCAAAATTTATCTATGTCCTATCCTAAATATAATTTCTAAATCAGAGTTACAATTGGTTAACAAGATAACCGCAGAGCATTAGGATCGCTTAAGAGATATTGCGGATCTTGTAGATATCTCTGGGCTCGGTCTATAATTCATTTGAGTTCCTGACTTTTTTTCAGTCAGCATTTCGAATATATTATATAATTTCATATGATTGAAAGAAATTCAGCTGCGGGGGCAACCCCTGCGTAGTGTTTAACATCCATACCTCTACGAACGACGGGAGATGAACCAGCCCAGGGCTGAAAATCTAATAAAGAATCAATAAAAAAAAATCTGCTTTTTAGTACGAATGCTCTGGAGAACCATCCTCCTATTTCCTGATTTCCCATATAGGAGCCTCTACTATATTGTGACTTTTCATGAATATTAGAGTTAGGCAGTTGAAATAATAACAACAAAAAAATGCTGAAATTAAAAATAGGTCAAAGGAATAAAATGAAATTTAAATTATAAAATCTGAAATTTGAAGGTAAATAAATAAGGCTAGAAGCAGTAAAGAAACTTTAATAATCTTATATGTTCATAAAATAACTAAGAGGACTTAATAGTTCTTAAACTAAAGTGTCAATGTACACTTTCCATTATTTAATGATTGTTAAGCAAAAATAAAATCCAAAGTTGCATTAAGATAGTTAAAAATGTCTCATTAAAATCAGAATCTTTCAATAAAAAAAACAAAAACAAATCTCAATCACAAAAAGTGAAACAAATATGATAAACTTCCATGAAAAAAGCATTAATTGTTAACTGATACATCTAAAGATTAGTTAGAAAATTTCAATTACCAATCCACGCCTCTTATAAGTTAGAAAAGGCCTTTTAAGTACTTTACTTTTACATTCATTTATTATCACTTTTGTGCGGGTTCTATCAAGTTGCTCAATTCCGGGAGAAAGCGGACTTGCTGGCAAAGCTGGATGCTATGGAAGGCGCTATTTATGACCAACATATCGCACGCAATAAATTTATCTCAATCCGTCGTCAGAGATCACTCGGTCGCCAGCAATATAAATGGAGTAAAGGAGAATTGGGGCGATGGTAACATTCCACCCAATGTATCACTTTGAGACATTTAAACTGTGCGCGGTCTGGAATTTATGAGGAAACTTCTTTTATGCTTTTGACTAAGGTTAATGTTAGATTGTAGTTTAGTTAACTTACAAGTTTAGGTTAAATTCTGGAGGACAGCAAGAGCGCTCCCCCCTCCCCCCCTTCTCTCTCTCTCGCTCTCTCTTTCTCTCTCTCTCTCTTTGTATGTGTATCCCACTGCAGATTTCCTAAGCTAAATTGCCAAAACCACCAAGCTTTATTAAGTTTTATTCAAGTTTCATGAAAGCCACTAGAAATCAAATTGGGTTTTATTATGACACCAAGAGGTGCCATAAGGTTCCATATTTTAGTCAGGTTGTGAGGACCTACACAACTTGTTTATAATGATCATAAAACTTTGTTTTCTCAAATTCCTTTAACTCCTTTTGAAGGTATTATTTTGACTATATAGGAACTCATAAAATCCAGTTTTGAAATGCCGTATTAGGACTCATTCAGATTATCTTCTTATGCTCAGTTGAAATAGCATTTTTGGACCATTTTGTTTCCAGTAAATTTATTAAACAGGCCAATAGTACTATAGTGGGCATTGCGGCATTGTACTATAGTGGAAATATATGCACCAGTTTTTAAATTTAATGTAGATCGGACATCAATCTTGAAGTACTTTTTGATAACCTTGTTAAATTCCATCAATTTTCAGGAAATTCGTGAATTTTCAGTAAATTCAAGATGAATTTATCGAATACATTTGTTTTATTTTTGAGTTGTTCCAAACTCGCATTGATTTGTGGCTTTTATCCTGCCTAAAAGCGCATACTATGTGCTGTAACAAAAACTCAATTTGTTATATCTAATTATTTTCTGCCAAATCTAGCATTTCCTTTATGTGCATTAGATAACGCAGAAAATTAAATGTTTCTTTCTATCTGGGTAGAAGAAATTCAAAATCTTTGTGGTATGATTATGGTTTTATTAGCTTGCTTTCACATCTATACAGTGGACCATTTTGTTCACATTTCAGATTTAAAGAAGTATATGAGAGATGTTGGTAGACATAACAGTTTTAAATGTAGTTTTATCAGACAGCCGGGAGGAGAGCTGTACGGCTGGAATAAAACTAAAATTATTACTTGGTTTACCATCCATTAAATTCAATTTCCAATAATCAGTGAGTCACTGGCAATGTTTTGGGCTTCTTTTAACATATTTAAAAAAAAAATTTATTATGTACATTCACATTCACATATAAAACGAAAACTTGGCTTTATTAAATTTAGTCGATTGAGCCTAAACAAATTAATTGAAGGAAATAAATGAAAATCATCAAGAAAAGAAGGAATCCAAAGGGAACAAAAAAAAAATCAACTAAGCAAATAAAATTACGCAATGAAAAAAAATCAAAACTTCCATTCAAAACCGTCATGAATTTACCGAGTAAAATTAAGATTTCCCAATAAATCAATGAAAAAAATATTCATCATAAACTGGTAAGATTTAGAAAATCATACACTGCTATAAAATCTTTACAAATAATTGGAAAACAAGATTAAAAGAATCTAAAATTTATAAAATGCAAAATTCCGATAAAAAAACAACCAAAAAAATTTAATCAAGGAAATACATAAAATAAACACAGTTACCAGAAATCCACAGAAATCAATAATAAACTTTCAACTTTTAATTAAAATTGTCCCTTAAAAGCTACAAGTTTTCTACGCTAAGAGCAAAACAAAACATCTGCATTGTCCAATCTTGATCCAGTGGATCAAATAACCAATACATAAGCAGTAGATGAACGAGGGCCTTCCACGCCTTTCTCCAGCTGTGTCCTGCCCCAAGCCCTGATTGAGTTCTGAGTGAGGATTAAACTCTACGCTGCGCTGCAAATCTGAGTTTTACCTTCGGGTACAGGAAGGCATTGTCTTCTTTCTTAGCATTTCAAGTTTATTGCTTTCGCAATTCGCTTATAGCTTGTTCCCAACATAGTGTTCTAAATGCACTTCCACAGTTATTATTTGAGAACTTTCGATGCCAGGTGCCATTTTCGTATTAGTATGGTCGTGTGGCAAGTACCCTATATGCCCAAGGAGTCGAGAAATTTCCTTAACGAAAAATTCCTAGAACAGACCGGGAATCGAACCCAGCCACCTCCAGCATGGTGTTGCTTTGTTGCCACGCCCTTACCGACTGAGCTAAGGAGGACCCAGGCACATTGTTTTAAAAAGTAATGATGGCAATTGTTCTACTTTTCAATTGAAGTGTTTTATTTTAGCAAGATTTGCAAGCAATAATTAAATTCATTTAATTCCAACTACCTTTGCTTATCTTCGACAGATACGCGTATTTTGCCTACAATGTGCAGACTTCTTCAGTGTCTCGTACTAATAACTCGACTCAGTAGTACGAGACATTGAAGAAGTCTGCACATTGTAGAAAATGGAGATTACTAATTTTTCTTCTAATTTTTAGTTACAAGTATTCCATTAAACAGCTCAAACCCTCTAAGATTCAATGAAATTCAATTAAAAATAAAAATTAAATTAAAATCTTTCATTATAGATAAGCTTATTCATTAACAAAACTATACATTTCCGTAAACTTATCACAAAAGCAATATGAGAACTGACATCTTCCGTAAGCAAAAACACCAATTTACCACAAATAAAATACAAATTTCCCCAAAAATTGCAGAGGAGAAAAAAAGTAAATAAAGAATCAATAAAAAAGAAAAAAAATCCTGTAAAAAATAAGAATTTATGTAACATGATATTTTCTATTTTTTATTGCTTCAATTATTTTAATCTATTGTTCTATGTTTTTATTGAATCGACCAAAATTCCAGTACTTTTATTAATTTTTGTGAGACTTTTATGGAAATGTTTTATTTTGTCAAAAGATAGTTTTGATTTTTTTAAATTATTAAACATTATTTTGCAATTCCAGATTTGATGATTGCTTAAAAATCATTTTAAAAGATTGCAGTATGCAAAATTTCAAATGATTTATTAGCATTTAAGTTTTGCTACGTAAACCTTCAATTTCTCAATAGCTAGCACCCCTATTTTTCTATGGACAATTTGAGGTTTTCTTCACGAACATTTTTATTTCCTTAAGAGTCGTTTAAAATCCCTGTAAACAATCCTATTTCATTATTTTACTAAGGGGGCGACCCCGGCGTAAATGTTAACATCCAAACCTCAAAATCACGAGTTTGAATCTCACTCCCGGACAAGTTTCAAAAATACCCAAAAGGAATTTGAGTGACTAGGACGGGAGATGTACCTGCCCAGGGCTGGAAATCTCGATGATCAAGGAACTAAAAATAGATATTAATTTTAAGTTTAAAACAAATTAAAGGCCCTCTGGATATATCATTTCATATACACAGTTTCAAGCTTTTCGGAGGCATCGAAGGGTCACGTTAGTTTCTTGACCTTTGTCTTTGAAGTTTTAAGTTAACAACCAAGCTCATAAAATATTTAAGAAAAATACCATCGGAGCTCCGACCGAACTACCTAATCTGTCTTAAAAACACCAAAAATGTCTCCTCTCCGTCTATTTTCACTACTGGCATCGTACCACACGTTCCTTCAAACTCCCTTAAAACAAACCCAAATTCCAAGTGCAAATTCGTTCCGCCAGTCTAACGTCAGAGAAGAGGTGCCATATCGTACTCTAAGCCCACCCACATTACGTGTGCCACGCAGTCCGGTCGGCGCCTGATGGATCCGGTGGCCCCAAAAATCCTAGAACGGTACAACTCGCACCCTGGTTGGCTGCTGACATCAGCCAACAGTCAAGTGACAACAGATTTGTTTGAGTGCCATTTTTCACTTAAATTGAAAAACCGTGAAGTTTTCACCTCCATCTTCTCTCGGCACCAGCACCAGCTGCGAGGAAGGAAAAGAAAAACAATGCCACAACCAAGGATGGAGCTGGATGCCATCGGTCGAGATGGGAATTGGGAGGATGGGAAGGGGGCCTGACAAATACGCGTCCCTTGAAAGTGGGTTATTGTCGGATTCCATTTTCCGGAAGAAAATGGCGTCAACACGAAACACAAGTGCTGCCAAAGAGAAACATTTGTGCACTCTCGTTCGTCATGGTCTCTCGCGCGCGCTTTTAACGAGGGCAACAGCAAAAAAGTTATGACAAGTGGCTGACATCTTTTTGTATCTGTGTACATCTTTCAGCGCCATCCATGGTCTGGAGCCAAAAGCTGCTCAATTGGAGTAATGTGAGTCGCAAACATGGGACGGGATATTCAATCCTTTCCCAGAAAGCATGACCCATTGCCAAGATTTTTTTTGGGTTGAATTGGGGGTTAAATTTAGTGAACAAATTACAGCAGCATTTTTTGACCGAATCGCCAGCGGGTTTGTTGATACTAGGAAATGATGGCCGGATGGGTACATTGCCACTTTTGGTACTGTTGGAATTGCAGCGGAGTCGAATTATTAAATTTCATACTTGGCCACCGTCCAACCGGGCAGACGAACAAATACGATTTCGGTTTGCCGTTTGCCGGAACTGAAACTGGAGTAATTTGATGCTTTATGAGAGGGAAAATGGAGCCATTTACTGGGTAATTGACGATGAACTTCGACAGGATATTGGTCGAAGACCAAATGGCATGCTGAAGGCATGGTTTGGAAATGATAAATATGAAAATTTATTTTTCTACTTACAAAATTTTGCCTTTGAAGACGGATTTTACCTGAAAATAATGAAAAAAGCAAACTTTAAAATCTTGTTTCAAACAACAAATATATGTACACGATGAAAATTTTGATACTAACAGAAAACAATCGGTTCGAAATATTTCACGTTCACAAAATCTACCAACCCCTTCGAATAAATCGTTCAGGGATAACCCCGATCTCCGTCAAAACATTGAAATCCCACAGTGCCGCCGTCGTTCGTCATTGAGAGCAATTCGCGCCAAAGCATTCAATGTCGATCAAAGCCGAACGTCCATCTCGCTCGTGAGCACAGGATCAGCCGGACACTCCCCAGAATAATAAAGCAATAAATTTATCCGCGAATCTCTTCCTCGCACTTAACGATTCAGTTGACGCTGAACTAACTGACCAATTACCCTTTGTTGTGTGATTTCACGAGGCCCAGAGATAAACGATCCAATTGATGGTCGTTGTCATCGTCCAGTGAGCTTGGGATGTCGTCTTTTGGGTGAGGTGAGGGCGAGAACCGTGACGAAAAAGAGAGAACGTTTTTCTACAATCTCGTTGTCGCCGTCGTCGATCGGGAAAGGCACTGACCAAGGTGCGATGCCGCCCTCGTCGTGGAGGCGGATGGTCGTTTGTGTTTGTTTTGATTGCGACGCGTCATTCGAACCGCGTGGTGCGGAAAGAGATGAAATTAATTACGTCTGATGAACGCGGGTAATTGGAGACTTGCTGGCTGCTGATTCTGTTGTTTTGGTCAGTCTGTTGAACCAGGGACAATGGCAGTGAACTATGGATTGTGGGAGAGCATTTTTTCCACAAAACGTCTGCAGTCGTGTCTTTTACTACTTGCAGGATAGAGCTTCACTCAACTCGCCTGTCCTGCATCTGATGTAGCGGATTAATTTAAAATGATAAGCTGATCCACGGAAAATTTTCAAAAATGGCTGGAAAATAGTTTAGAGATAAAGGTATTCAGATAAAAAGAAACATTGAATTTTCTGCGTTATCTAATGCACATTAAGGGAATGCTGGATTTGGCTGAAAATAATGGGATATTTTATGTAAATTTACGCCAGATAACGCCTGAATCAAGCCTGTTGTATGAAAGATTGCAAAAATTGTTGTATGACTCATCAAAGACTACAACCAATTGCGTTGTTTACGCCTCCTTTGGTTTGGAATTAAACGAGGGGAAATTTTATGCGCTTGTTAAAATTAATTATTTTTTTCTGCGTGGGTGGATAGTACCAACCACCATTAATTTGGAGACCCAACTCAACGTATCTAACATATCTTAACATATCGGTTTACCACTCATTGTAACACAGAAGCTTATTGATAGTGTACTACCTTAATAGCTATGAGTTGATCATGTTCAACAACCTCAGATAGCCCTCACACGTCACTGTATAGAGAGCCGAAAAAGGATTGGATCTTCATCTTAAAACACTAGTTTACAGCATTTTTGAACTCGATAAGGTGATGATCATTACAAAAAAAAATTAATTTTAAGAAGCGCGAGGAGGCGTAAACAACGCAATTGGTTGTAGTCTTTGCTGAGCCATACAACAATGTTTGCAATCTTTCATACAACATGCTTGGTTCAGGCGTTATCTGGCTTAAATTTACATAAAATATCCCATTATTTTCCGCCAATGTTTCTTTTTATCTGTGTATGCAAGTTACTCTAGAAATCAATTAACCTTGCACATTGCATCCAGCTACACAGATAAAAAGAAACATTGATTCTTCTGCGTTATCTAATGCACATAAAGGGAATGCTAGATATGGCAGAAAATAATAGGATATTTCTTGTAAATTAAAGCCATATAGCGCCTGAATCTAGCATGTTGTATGGAAGAATGTTAACATTGTTGTATGGCACATGAAAAATTGCAAACAATTTCGTTGTTTACGCCTCCGTTGGCTTAGAATTCTACGAGAGGAAATTTTACGCACTTGTTAAAATTAATAATTTATTCTGTGTAGCCAAGCATGTTTTGCGCGAACTTCAAAACACTTTTGGAATCCTCAATTCTTCAAATCCCCCAGCATCAAAGACTACAACCAATTGAGTTGTTTACGCCTCCTTTGGCTTGAAATTAAACGAGGGGAAATTTTACGCGCTTGATAAAATTAATTATTTTTTACTGTGTATACATATAGGATTTAATACCTTGTTGACACCAGATGATGAAGAAGCGTGGAAATCGTTTCAGTGTGTTGCCACAAACTTTTTGGTAAATTTCAGAAGTCCAGATTATGAGTAAACCGTCGATATATTGCACAATTTTTTCACCAATAAATGATGATGATGGAACATCGTTATCAAGGATTCGGGATAAAGCAATGATACATGACTATTGTTGATTCGAGAAACAATTTCGGAACATCGAAGACTTAGTCATTCGATTCTCAACCATTTTTAATGTAACCGATTTTTTTTGTATCAACTCGGTTTTTAATCCTGATTTAATCCTAAATCAAATTGATTTATAGAGAAAATAATTTCCCATTACAACTTTACATGCGATCTTTAGCTGCACAAAACGACACCTAAAAGGTGTCCACTGTTAAATTGCATCACTTTCAATGAGCTGTAACATTTCGCCCTTCGGGTTGATTTCAACGAAATTTTGGGTGAAATGACCTCAGCGTGTATTGTTAACACTGCGTGAGTTTTATTGTGAAATGTGTCGTAGTTTCGATAATGGAGTCGAAAATGGAGTTGGTGCCCCTTAGTTCCTCTTTCTAAAAATCCTCGAAAAAATCAAAATCATACATGTTACGAGCAAAAAACGAATCGTGTTCCATCTTGCAAGCCATTTTTTTTAAATTGAAATTTTGGATGGATTTCGAAAATAGGCCATGACTATAAATAATCAGTTCCTTGAGCAAAGTTGGAGCCTATTAGTTTTTCTTTAGAAAGATGTCTTTGGATCCGCGAAAAAATAAAAACTATACATGTTACGAGCAAAAAACGGATCGTGTTCCATCTTACAAGCCTTTCCTATACTTCGTATGAAAATCAGCAAGCTGAACCCATTCGGCATCCTGATAATGAAAAGGTTGTGTATTCCTGCAACACTGTACCTTGTGAACAGATCTTTTCCAAAGCAGAACAACTGGTTGGTGGGAAACGTAGTAGGCTAACCGCGAATCATGTTCCGTAAATTTTAATTACTGTTAAAAAAAACCGAACGATAGATCCACTTTTTTTCAAAAATCTCAATACGCTGATCCAAATTAGCTAAGTGCTACGAAAAGAAGAAATGAACGGTTCTAAAGAACTTGCTCACTTCAATGTGCGGATCTGTTCGAAGCCGCTCGCTATAGCAAGCCATTTTGCTCACCTCTACTATCAACGTATTAAGCTTAGTGACGTTTAACGCACGCAAACTATTGTGTTTATCGTCCTGTAATTTTTTTTTGTTTCCCTACAGATACCCTAAAAGTTTTCAATGTGGTTCACAATAGAAGAGATCTTTATGTCAGCTGGTTGATATGTTTTCGTCCAAAACGCACTACGACATTTCCAGAAGCCACCCTACCACACCCAGACTTGATTTGCTAAATATACAAACAACTAGCATACACGGTATTTCCAAACAACCCAAAATTTAGTATATTTGTCTCAGATCAGTCAAAAGTATTGCTACTCAGAAGTGAGTAAAGATAGTTTGTAGTGGTAAGAGGACAAACCGTCAACATCGGTATTTTAAAGAAGAAAAATTTAAGTTATTTGAACTAAAATAAAACAAAACTTTATTTGTTGTTTTGGTACACTCAGCGAAATAAACTTTCAAAATTCATAAGATTGCATTATGACTATTTGCTATAAGAAATCAGTGTGAATTGCATATATTAGTCTCATGAAATTTAATGATGTTGAAAAAATAAGAATATGTAGCAACCTGGATTCGAACCTCGAACGTTGAGGTTATGGGTCCAGTGACTACCCAAGTAACAATCCTACTAACTTTTAGCCTTTAATTTAATTTATGAGTGTTTTATTATTGCAATAGACATGCTAATTTGTTTAAAAGCAGCTTTCTGTGATGCGAAAGATGTGTCGTTAATAATGTTACTTAAGGCTGTTTTTATAACTTATTCTAGTAAGAATTAGACTTCACCTTCTTACTAGAAAAGGTTATAAAAACAGCCTAAAGAAAAATTATTACAGCATATAAGCATAAAGCATTTATTGTAGCATTTTGCACAACATTAAGTTTATGAAAAGATGCTCTACCAATGTTGTCATAATGTAATTAAACAAAGATGGATTCGCTTAACAACAAACGAAGACAAGTGAAAAAGAAATGCATGATTAAGTGGAAAATAATAAACAAAACCTATTGAGCATTCCGAATAGTAATTTGCGCACTATCCATCAATTTTTTTTTAAACATAAAGCCTCGATCTGAAAGCACGATGCTCAGCACAAGACCAAATAACGTGATCTGCGTCCTGATAGCCTTGTCCACACTCACAGAGATTGCTGTCGCTCAGCCCAACCCGGTATAAATGAGCGTTCAAAGAATAATGATTGGACATGAGGCGAGACATAACACGAATGAAGTCTCGACCACATCCATCCCCGCTAAACCAAGATTTCTTCGACACCTTGTGGGATGATAGAATGTTGCCATCGCCCCAAATCTCCTTTACTCCATTTATGCTGCACAGCTGACGAGTGACTGTTGACGAAAAATAGTAAAAAATTCGTTGAAGGCGATTTGTCGATCCATAAATATCGCCTTCCATCAGCGCCCACCTTTGCAAGCGAGTCCGCTTTCTCATTGCCCGGAATTGAACAATGAGAAGGGACCCACTACTAAGGTGATGATAAAATAACGCGAAGATAAATGCGCCTGGCTCCTGTATTTTCATGAGAAAATACGAGGAGTGCTTGACCGACCTCAAGGAGCGAATAGCCTCTATAGAACTGAGACTATCCGTGAAAATGAAGTACTGATCCGGTGTTAACGAGGCAACAATTTCTAGCGTAAAGTGTATTGCCGCTAATTCAGCGACATATACGGAACAAGGAGCATGAAGTTTACGATTGGCGCTATAAATTTCATTAAATATTCCAAAACCTGCTGACTCCTCTATCAATGATCCGTCAGTGAAGAACGATTTAGTGGAATCAACTTAGCCAAACTTTGCAGCAAATATCACCGGAGCAATCACTAGGACGATGATGCTCTGGGATTCCACGAAAGCTCCCTGCTTCATGGATAAATCAAAATGAACCGAATTGTCGAAATCGGAGAAGCAAACACGATTGGAAATGTTCGGCGAAGGGCTGACATCCTGTGTTATGTACAAATGGTACAAGGTCATGAAGCGGGTTTGAGGATTCAACTCAGGGAGCTTCTCAAAATGTTCGATTACCTGAGGGTTCATAACTTCACACCTGGTGAGGAGCCGGAGAGATAATTCACGAAACCGATCCGAGTAGCAACATGCCAGCCAGCACTTCAAGACTCATGGTGTGAGTCAAGTGCATGCAACCTAACGCGATACGAAGACACCGATGGGCTATCCATCAATTAAGGTCGTTTAAAAAACTAAAAGATCAGCCAGTCTCCCATTCAGATGGAATTATCTTGAGGCATGTATCGCCTGGTATACGGCATTGCCGTTCCGTATTCTTTTGTATAATTTTTCTTATAGTACGTTCAAACTACAGCTTATATTAGGTGATATAGAGTATCTTGATATCAAATGATATGTACATTATTTCCAATGAAAACTAGATGTATAGTTCCTGATATCAAGATACTCTATATCACGTAATATAAGCAGAAGTGCGAATGTACTATTAGTCCTATTGATGTAGCTTGAACTGTCAAAAAATTTCTGGCAGCAGCTTGTTTACCATATAAGCTGTTTGGAAGCTAAACGGTCTTGCATAAAGCAAATTAGCGTCGCAAACAAACCGTTTAGCCTCAAAATTATTTTCATAAATGCCATTTCAAAACATTATTTATGTATTGTTGCTTACATGAAAACAAAACAGCATTTTCAATAATGGCTCATGAAATATCAATGTTAATGCCGCTGCCATTTTCATTTCAATCTTAATGAAGCTTTATAATTTTCAATAATCGTGATATATTTACTTTGAAACGGCGTATTGTTGTACGGCAGTCAATGTGGAATAGAAACAAAAGTATTAAATAAGAGTCATGGAGCAAACAAATTATCTGCAACGAAGAATTAAACTTTTTCTTAATATTTTTTTTAGATAAAGGGTGATACGGTCAAAATTTGGTCAAGGGAAAACGCGTGTAAATCAGTGTTATCGTTTATTTAGAAAATCAAATTAAATTTCTTTTTCAAGTTCAATTAGTATCAAATTCAGGAAAAATATTCAGTTAGGCTTCCGCTTTTCCAAATCCGAATTGCCGGGCCTTACGCTTGACCCCTGCCATCAGATTTTGTACAGCCACCTTGTCCACCTTCTTCGCCGCAGAAAGCCAGTTTGCCTTGAACTGCTGCTCGTCCTTAGCAGTTTTTGGTCTTCTTTAGGTTCCGCTTGACAATAGCCCAGTATTTCTCAATTGGGCGGAGCTCTGGCGTGTTGGGAGGGTTCTTGTCCTTGGGAACCACCTGCACGTTGTTGGCGGCGTACCACTCCATGGCCTTTTTACCGTAATGGCAAGATGCCAAATCCGGCCAAAACAGTACGGAACAACCGTGTTTCTTCAGGAAAGGCAGCAGACGTTTATTCAAACACTCTTTCACGTAAATTTCTTGGTTGACAGTCCCGGAAGCTATGAAAATGCTGCTTTTCAAGCCACAGGTACAGATGGCTTGCCAAACCAGATATTTCTTTGCGAACTTTGACAGTTTCATTGTGCTTGAAAATATCTGCTACCTTTCCCCTTCCTTTTGCCGTATAAAACTCCTGTCCCGGAAGCTGCTTGTAGTCGGCTTTGACGTAGGTTTCGTCGTCCATTACCACGCAGTCAAACTTCGTCAGCATCGTCGTGTACAGCCTCCGGGATCGCGCTTTGGCCGTCGTATTTTGTTTATCATCGCGATTTGGAGTCACTACCTTCTTGTAAGTCGATAGTCCGGCTCGTTTTTTGGCTCGATGCACGGTTGTAGACGATACACCCAGCTTATTTGCGGCATCTCGGAGAATAGGTTAGGGTTTCGCTTGAAACTACCGGCAACTCTCTTTGTCGTCTCAGCGGCTTCCGGTTTTCGATTTCCCCCGATCCAGACTTCCTGGCTGTCGACAAACGTTCCCCAAACACTTTAATTACATTTGTAACGGTTGATTTGGCAACTTTTAGCGATTTTGCCAACTTTGCGTGCGAGTAGCTCGGATTTTCGCGATGCGCGAGCAAAATTTTGATACGCTGCTCTTCTTGCTTGGACGGCATTTTGACAACTGAAGAGTGAATTCCAAAATCAAAATAGGAGCAACATTCTACACACACACACACCTTCAAAATGAGGGGTGTTCAGGTTTTTTAAATGCAAAATTGAAAGAAATACGTCAAGTTGATATTGACCAAATTTTGACCGTATCGCCCTTAAGTACTACGTGTTTCGGAAGCGCACCTAGTTTTTCAGCTATTTTCAAGCACTTTACACAATGAATTTAATTTGGCACTTAAAATTTGAGTACTGTAGGTTTCAAACTAGTGATAAATAATTATAAATCAAGCTGAGATAAATATTTCACTTTGAAAATACTGACGTTTTATTTCAAAAGGGTAAATTTTTTTTTCAATCAGAGTTATTTTTGCCAAAATGAATTTGTTGAGAGTTATTGCAATTTATAAATACGATTATACTATGAATAAAACTGTTTTGAGTGTTTTTGGCGTCTTGTGGAAGTGGCACGAAAGAGGATTTTACAGATGTCATATTGCTTTTATTGTGCTTTTCCTATGGTTTTCAAACTGATTTTAATTCGGTCATAATAAAGTCTTTTTGTTTGAATCCAATCTAGAACTGTCTCTAAAATACACCCTTCAGAACCTAGGCCAGGGTGGACCAAATAGGCACATTTTAGTTTTCATGAGGTTTTGGAGGAATCAATTAAGACAAATAAGCCTTGACCAGAGTTTTATGGATGTCGTTTGATAACACCCTTGTAGGAATTCATAAAACTTTAAATGTTACTTAGGTAGCCCACTAGTATATATCAACACATGTAATCAGGAAAGCTTAAAGGCGTACAAGAACAACGTCGTGTGAAACAAAATCCATTCATAATACAAATGCTTATGAAATTGCAAAGCATCGTTCATTAGTTGAACCTTATGAAATTCAAAAGATTATTTGGTTGTGTGCACCGCGTTTAAACCGAATATGTGTGGAAAAATTTCCATCCTCGAGGCTTCTTTACAACAAATTTTTTGTCAAGGCATATGTTTTTGATGTTACTTGGGAAGAATTTACACATGTTGTACCACGAAATAAAGTAGAGAGTTTCAGCTGTCATATGAGTAAAGTGATTCAAAATCTACACTGAAAGAAAAGTGTCCGAAATTCAACGTGGACAGGCCTTATCATTTATCGAAGCACACAAAGTCCATGCAAAGCTTCGGTGGGATTTAGCTAGCGTCCACTACAGTCGAAAAACACTTCAGTGGTACCATTACCATTTTTGACTTTCATCAAAAAGAACCTCAACCCATCCAATTACCTTCAAGTCCGCCCAACCAATATATGGGGCAGATGTTAAGCGGAAGCTAAAAAAAGGCTGATAAACTGACTCGAGATTTCTCGCACCAGCTTTTGAATACTATGTTGTGTCAAAAAACTAGTGCGAGAAATTGAATGTTTTTTTCATTTTGACTGCCAAACCGATTTATTTTATCAAAGCAATCCCGAGGTATAGTTGATTGTTTTAGGTCCAGATATTAAGTGAATCGAGTTTTACTCTCTGTTATGGCCAGTCTATGTAATCGAGTATTTGTCAGCTATCTTATATATTGTATATATTATATTATTTTACACATTATTTCATTTGGAAGAATGCCAAATAGAGATTAACAAATGGATAAATAGATAAATAAATAAAACTAAATGTATCAATCAAAGCTTTCAATGTCGCACTCAATCCAGAATATATCGATCAAACACCTGAAATCACCCATGCTCCAGTTTCTAACCAACAAACTATAAATCCGATCACTTGCTGCCACTATCCTCGAATCACAACCCCAACACCGATTCAGAAAATCGAGTTTTGTATTTTGCATTCATAATTGCCCTTTCCAATCGAGGGGGTAAACTTTGTGTTTTCATCGACAGTTTTTCTCACTTTTCCCGATTCCGGATTCCGTGTTTGACTTCATTGCTGATTCCGTTCCTTCCGACGTTGCTTTCGCTGAAGCAGCCAGCAGCGTGACCTCAGTCATTAATATTCTCTCCGTTCCCTGCTGCTCGTATAGTTTCAACCGTCTCTAGCAAGCAAACAAGGGGGACAAAGAGGATGAGCCGCCCGGGCCGAGGGATCGAGTCTCTCGGGTGATTCATTTTTCAAACTCTTCTTTTCAACCAACCCAGTTCGACTTTATCTTCCCAGGCGTCCGGTTTCACCCACCTGGCGCCCAGGAGTGATGAAAAATCGTGCTAATCGAAAGCACTTTTTGTTTGCTTCAATGGGAAAAGTTCTCACGGGGGTTGGTTTTTTTTTCTCCTGTTCATCCATTCGTGATGCATTAAGGGAGGATTTTTTTTTAAAGTGTGTGTGACGGAGGAAGGGACACAGTGGCAACTAGCAGCAGTTAGATAACACATAAACTTTTATAAATTCTCCAATTTTTCAAACGGAAAACAGGTGTTGGTTATGTGTTTCTAGCGTGTGGCACGTTTTGCGACGAAGCATCTTCTCCTACATTCAGCTCCAACTCACTGACTCGGGCGGGAAAATGATTTCGAGTGAATTCACTACGTCGCAGGTGGAGAGTGCGAAATAAAAACTGCCATTAACTGGGTTAGTTCGTTTGGTTGTGTGATGAGGAAGTTGAAAAGTAGTTTGAAAAATACTGTTCGAAAATGATTTTAAATGGAGCTTTAGAGTTAAAGTGATACTGAAAAACATAGTTCGCAGAAGAAGGAGATTTAAAAAAATGAATAGAATTCAGGAAAATGATTCCCATAATAAAATCTAGATCAAACTGCATGATTTAATGACGGATTCAACAGAACCTCAAAGCATTGTACAGTGGGCAAGATCTGATGAAAACTAAGGAAAAAATATGTAACTTTTTCCGCTTTTAAGCGCGGCTTGTAAACAAGGCCATTTTCGCTTGGAAATTGTCTGGGCAATCGAATGAAACTGGGTTCAATCACCGCACGGATATGGTTGTGGAGTTATAGAGCTTATTTTACCCCTCTTCCCTCTGGCCGGTTTTACCCCACTTCCCCTTGTATTCTTGAATAGTTTATAGATATTTTTGCTCGAAGTGGCTCAAGATCAACTAAATAAAGCTAGTCCTGTGAAAAATTTACTGGAAAATCGAATCGAAGTTGTTTCATCTACCGCACGGCTCTGTGAACGATGACATGGCTGATTTTACCCCACTTCTCTTTCTATTATTGAAAAATTTATAGATATCTTTGCTCGGAGTCGTTCAAGATCAACAAAATAGGGCTGGACCTATGTAAAATTTCCTGAAAAATCGAATCAAAGTTGTTTCATCTATCACACGGCTCTGTGAACAAAGATATGGCTGATTTTACCACGTTTCCTCTTATATTCTTGAATAATTTATAGTTATCTTTACTCAAGATCAACAAAATAATGATAGTTCAATGTGATATTTTCTAGAAAATCGAATTTAATTGATTCGCGAATACTTTGATTAACACAAAAAGTTTCCATCTTTTCAATATAGCTTTTATATTTATTTTCAATATTTCATCGTCATTCTCATAACCACCTCAATTAACATCGTCACTATCTTAGGTGTAGTAGGTACCTATTAATTACTTCTGTTATCATCGATACTGTCTTCATTGCCATCATCGTAATCACTACTGCTGTTGCCACTATCACTGGAATAGCCATCTGAGTAAATCTCCACACAATGGCCACATAAGGTCTGTATCCGCAATGACACCTCAATACATAATTTTTGCATTATATTTCCGTCGTAGTTGTTTATTTCAGATTCATGGGATGTGTTTTAACAATTCGTGAAGACAAAACATAGTCATTCGGTATTTGCATAAAATTTTCGAACTTTGCGCTTAACTCCGTCCATTAGGGTTTGTACAGAAATCGTAGAAGCCGTCTTTGTCCAATTTTGCTGGAAGTGTTTGATGTCTTTGATTCCTTGCTTCTCTGCAGAAAGCTTCCGCTTCATCAGAGCCCAATATCTCTCGATTGGTCGTAGCTCTGGGCAATTTGGTGGGTTTGAGGTTTTTGATACAATGTTCACTTGATTTGCTTGGTACCACTCCATCACAGTTTTAGCATAGTGGCATGATGCCAAATCGGGCCAGAACAAAGGTTTTTCTGTGTGACTTTTGATGAAGGCTAGCAATCGCTTCTGCAGACACTCTTTCTGATAGATCTCCTTGTTGATTGTGGCTGTAGTGACGAAAGATTTACTCTTTTTGCCACACGTGCAAATTGCTTGCCACACAAGGTATTTTCTGGGAAATTTCGATGCCTTCTTCGTTTCTGAAATGCTCAGTTGTAGCATTTCTGGCCATAGCAGAATAAAAAGCCAGCCCTGTATTCGCCATCTTGAATACTAAACATGAAATGTAAACATCAATCATAGCCTTGTTCATCATAGACTCTCAGCTATACTACAGTGAAATTTTTCATTCCTACGTGCAATATTTCAAAAGGTACAATGATTTGAAGGTGTCCGGATTAATGTGGATACAGATTTTATTCATTCATTAGAGCTTCGAAATGTTCATCCCAAGTAGCACACTACGGTCATAATTAGTAGTAGTATCATTATTATGACTAATCAAGTCATATTTATGTTATCTCAACCAAATGGCAACAAGTGTGCCATTAGGGATCCTTAGTTTTCCTGGATTAAACTCCAAGACCGCCTGTGTAAGCTAAATACGACATTTTTGGGTCTGACCAGGCTTAAGCTACACGTATCATATCCGTCAAATTATCCAAGTCTTTCTTGTAAGATGCGTTCGAGAAAACTAATGCCTTTTATGGCACCTTTCGCTGGCCTGCTCGTCTATACAATTTAACGAGAATGGTTGAAAAATCAAACGGAACTGGTTCATTTAGCATCATTGAAATTTTGTTAAATGAGAAGGTTTGCCAGAATTTGAACGATCTCCGGCTGGTGTTTATACTTATGGATGCTTGGTGGGAGCCGTTTCAGAAATGGAAATTCATCCATAATTTGTACCTCAATACGTTCGTACAGTTGTCTTAACTTCTCAGGATCCAATTTCCTTGATGATAGTTCCAATCGAGATATCAAACGTAAATTCTTTACAAGCTCTACATTGATGTTGAGAACCTTGGCAAATACCTCAGGTTGATCAAGGAGTCTCCGTGCCATATTCCCGGTATTTGAACTTCCACTTCCTCCAATTTTCGGTCGATTAATGTTGAGGTTGAAATGGTTTTTAAGTTGATTACCTTGACGTCTAGCTTCAGCTACAACTTCGGGCTGTGTTAGTGCCGGATTATATAAAAAACAACCTCTATTCGGTTCTTAAAGAAATTTCACGTAGGACTAGCCCTATTTTGTTGATCTTGAGCGACTCCGAGAAAAGATATCTATAAATTATTCAACGATATTAGAGGAAGTGAGGTCAAATCAGCCATATCTCTGTTCACAGAGCCATGCGGTAAATGCAATAACCTCTATTCGATTTTCCAGGAAATTTTACATAGGACATAGGACTGTTTGGTTGATCTTGAGCGAGTCCGAGCAAAGATATCTATAAATTTTTCAATTGAATAAGGGGAAGTGGAGTAAAATCAGCCACATCGTTGTTCACAGAGCCGTGCGGTAAATGAAATAACTGCTACTCGATCTTTCAAAAAAAAAAATGACATGGGATTGTTGATTTACATGGGATTGTTGATCTTGAACCTCTCCGTGCAAAGATATCTATAAATTATTCAATAATATTAGAGGAAATGGGGTAAAATCAGCCATATATTTGTTCACAGAGCCGTGCGGTGGTTGAAAGAACCTCTATTCGATTTTCCAGGATATTTCACATAGGACTAATCCTATTTTGTTGATCTTGAGTGACTCCGAGCAAATATATCTATAAATTTTTCAATAATATAAGGGGAAGTGGGGTAAAATCAGCCATATCTTTGTTCCCAGAACCGTGCGGTAGATGAAACAACTTCGATTCGATTTTTCAGGAAATTTTACATAGGATTAGCCTTATTTGGTTGATCTTGAGCCACTTCGAGCAAAGATATCCATTCATTACGAATGTTTCTTCATAATAAGTACAAATCAGTTTCCTTGCAGATAACAACGAATGGATTTGTAAGTATTAGCTTCGATTTTTTAATCTATATATATAAAAATGGATTTCTGTCTGTCTGTCTGTCTGTCTGTCTGTCTGTCTGTCTGTCTGTCTATCTGTCTGAACCTCGTAGGCTCAAAAACTACTGAACCGATCAGCGTGAAATTTTTAATGGAGAAGATTTTGGGGCCGGAGAAGGTTCTTATGATAGTTTGGGACCCCTCCCTTCTCTGGAAAGGAGGGCTCCCATTTAAATGAAGCACAAATTTCAGCATAACTCGAGAACTGATCAAGCAAAGGAACCCAAATTTAGCATGCGGAAGTTTTTGGAGGCAAAAAATGTTTCTATGGTAGTCAGAGACCCCTCCCCTTTATAGAAAGGGAGGCTCCCATACAAATGAAACAGAAGTTTCTGCCTATCTCAAGAACTAAGCAAGCCAATGGAACCAAATTTGGCATGTCCGGTTTTCTGGAGGCAATTTTTTTTCTATGGTGGTTTGAGACCCCTCCCCGATTGTAGAAGGGGTGCTGTCATACAAATGAAACTAAAACTTCTTCATAACTCTAGATTTAATAAAGCAAATGGAACCAAATTTGGCATGCGGGGATTTTAAAGGCAATATATGTTTCTACGATAGTTCAAGACCCCCTCGCTCTCTCTCTCTCTCTCTCTGGTAGGGGGGGGGGGGCTCTCATATAAATGAAACAAAAGTTTCTACATAACTCGAGAACTAATCAAGTAAATGGAACCAAATTTGGTAGGTAGATGTTTTTGAAGGCAAGAAATATTTCTAAGGTGACTCGACACCCCTCCGCACACATTTGTGCATAGCTCGAGAACTAATCAGGCATATGGAACCAAATTTGGCGTGTGGAGTTTTTTGAAGGCAAGAAATGTTTCTATTGTTGTTTGAGACTCTTCCGCTCACTGAAAGAGGGGTCTCTCATACAAATGAAACATGAATTGCTGCATAACTCAAGAACAAATCAAGCAAAAGGAACCAAATTTGGCATATGGAGGTTTTTGAAGGAAAAAAAATTTTCTAAGGTAGTTTGAGACCCCTCCGCCTTCTGAAAGGGGAGACTTCCAAAAATAATTTTTAGCATAACTCGAGAGCCAATGAAGCAAATGAAACCAAATTTGGCATGTTGAGGTTTTTGGAGGCAAGAAATGTTTCTATGGAAGTTCAATACCCCTCCCCACTTTGAAGGGGGGGGGGCTGGCACCCATACAAATAAAAAGCAAATTTCTGCATAACTCGAGAACTAATCAAGTAAATAAAACCACTTTTAGCATATGGGGGTCCTCCAGGCTAGATTTCTATTTGCATAAAAATGAATCTGTCTGTCTGTCTGTCTGTCAGACCCTTATAGACTCGGAAAATTCTGAACCGACCAACGTGAAAATTTTTATGAAGGGGTTTTTGGGGCTGGGGAAAGTTCTTATGATTTTTTGAGACCCCTTCTCTCCCAGGAAGGGAGGCTCTCATACAAATAAGATACAAATTACTTCATAACTCGAGAACTAAACAAGCAAATCGAATGTGGGGGGTTTTAAAGGCAAGAATATTTCTATGGCGTTTCAAGACCCCTGCTCTTTTTGAAGGGGGGAGGGAGTTCAAACAAATGAAACTCAAATTTTTATTATAATATAAGAGCCCCGTGTGATGGTTCGAGAACTAATCAAGCAAATGGAACCAAATTTGGCATGTGGGGGGGTTTCGAAGGCAATGATTTGCAATGAGCAACCAACCCCCTCTGGAAAGGAGGGCTTCGATACACATGAAACACACCATAAATGAGAATTATCCAGGTTACCTTAAGACAAAACGTGTATTTCTCGGGTAAGAAGCATGTTTTGATCAGGGATGCCACATTCACAGACATGTTTGTAAATTTGCAGACTTTTGATTTTTATTGCAGATTTTTTTAACGATGCAGACATTTAGCAGACATTTTATTAATGTTACAGACTCTTACAGACATTTGAAATATTTCTTTAAATTTCAAATAGAGGTATTCTCTGATGTTTAGATATAAAACGTACGAGGATCTGAACAGTATAGTATATACGGTAAGAAGCTTTGTTGAAACATTTTAAAATATCTTAGGTATCATTTAAAGTAGAAATCCTTGAAGAAACGAAAGTGGTGGGCCACTTGGAGACACAATGGGCCCGGAAATAAGTATCGTATAGTACCTCTCCGAGGGAACATGGAGTCCCTACTTATGGTAGTGTTCAATCCCACGCGTGTTCGAACCCATGCGAAAAATTAATGTCGAATCGTTGGTAATATTGGTTCTTTGCTATTAAGTCAAAACGAAAATGAAGGTTCACAAAAATACAAATCATATATGAGAAACTTAGAGACTTCCTCGAAAAAAAAACTTCTCCTATGGTCAAGTAGAAACTTCTCAGAAGTATTGGGAGCAAGCAGTTCATGCAAGAAGAACCTTCAAAAATTTATTACCGAACTTCAAGATCATACTTCCCAGAATTTCAAGACAGAACTTCCCCAAGAATCAGAAGAGGATTTATCAGAGCTTCAGGAAGAAGTGTAGGGGAGAGGACTTCTCTGAAGTTTGGAATTTTTCAGAGGTTTTGGAGTACTTCAGAAAAAAAAACCTCCACAAATTTCAGACGGGAGCTAACCAGGAAGGGCACTACTTATAATTTCTCAAAATATCAGGAAAAAAAATCCTCAGGACGATGCGTCAAAGAAGTTGAGGAAAGAACTTCTCTCAAGTTCAGGAAATAAGAAGTTCCGGAAGAAACTTCTCGAAAGATTAGTTGGAACTTCCTAGAAGTGCTTGACCGCTTTTCCAAAACAGGCATTTCAGAATAAGGATTTCTTAAAATTCTTTAGAGAAAAAAGAATGAAACTTTCCAGGATCATTGGGCTTCTTTCTAATTCGAGCATGAATTTACCAATAATTCCGGAACAAACTTCCCCCAAAGTTCTGGAGAAAACTTCCTAAAAGTGCAGAAGAGGACTTTTCAGAAGTCCAGGAAGAAACTTCAAGAACAAATTTAAGGGAATTTTACTAAAAATTTTGGAATAAAATTTTCCTCGCAGTTCCGTATGGAACCAATCAGAAGTTTGAAAAGAATAAGCTCAGGAAAAAACTTCCCCAAATGTCAAGGAGAAACCTACCAGAAAGGGCACTACCTGTAGGGTCAAGAATGAATTTTTCAACAAAAAAAATGTAAAGAACTCCTCAGAAGTTCATAAGAGAACTTCTCAGATGTTGCGAAGAGACCAAAAGTTTAGTTCACGAAATCCCAGAAGTTATGGTAAATTCTTTTGATAAAATCAGAAAAAAAAACTTTCCAGAAGTACTCACTGACTAACCAAAGAAGCAGTCTTTACAAAAATCATTCATATGATCATAATGATATTGATGATCATGAGTGATGATGACACCTATTAAAATGTGTTATGACACCATCAATGGTTATTGTTGAATCAAGAAAAAGTCTGTTGAATTTATCAAATCAGAACTAAATTTTTAATTTAAAATACAAAACTGGAAAGAGCGTCACAGAGGAAAAAAAAACTAAAGAAAATTGTGTCATCTATGCGAATGCTTCAAGATTTAGTGTCATTTTTAAAAATATGAAACAATAGTGTAAGATTCCATACAATTCATGAAATAGATGCAGACATGTTTACATAATCACACAAATAGCGATAATGACATAACTCGCTCTCTTATTACGTCTTTTTGTTGAAAGATGTCTAATTTTCATTTTTTTAGACTACAGTCTTTTACAGACATTTCCAGACATTTCAAATTTTTATCACAGATATTTGAAAAAAATATCTGGCATCCCTGGTTTTGATAGAAGTTTAAACCCCTGCAAAAAAAACTCATTCCGAAAAAAAAACCATAGAGGTGCCAATTATATTAAATTTCCCTTCATTTTGTTGCTAGCGTAGCAGCGCACGCACCGGGTTCAGCTAGTATAAACTAAAATTAACTTTCAGTGTATAATCTATTCAAGAATACAAGAGGAAGTGGGGTAAAACCAGCCATATCTTCATTCACAGAGCAGTGCGGTAGTAGAAACAGCTTCTATTCGATTTTCTAGGAAATTTCACATGGGATTAGCACTATTTTGTTGATCTTGAGCGACCCCGTGCAAAAATGTTTATGAATTATTCAAGAATATAAGGGGAGGTGGGGTAAAATAAGCTATATAACTCCACAACCATATTTCCAATCGAAAATGGCTTGTTTACAAGGTGCGCTTAAGAGTGACAAAAGTTACTGATTTTTTCCTTAGTTTTCATCAGTTCTTGCCCACTGTGGCATTGCTACAATTGAACACAACCCGGAAGTTGCCTTCAATTACGATAGAACAACACCAATTCGGAGCAGAACCTTCCAATCGCTCTCGATTTGTACGCCGTTCCAATACCAACGGCAAAGTGGCCTTTCGCTGTCTGTCTGTTCGCCACAAATTGCGGTAATCCCCTCGGGAGAGGACACCGACCGTGAGAAATGGAATCCTGTTGCCTTCTTTTTACTGTCCTGTTGCATTCTGCTCGAGCCGACAAAAACTTGCATCTTACCATACGCATCTCTCAAAGGAACCAAGATTTATTGTCGGTGGTTAACCGCAGATGCTGTTGCCGTCTTGTCATCCCTCGACCGGGTCCGGGCCATTGTCCAAAAGTGGGTTAAACAAGTAGCCGAGACCGATTTGACGATCGATGTCGTCTCTGTTGTATACACGTAAATGGAATTGCGGCGGCCGCGTCTGTCGTCGTCGTTGGTGATGTGTGAAATACTGGCCATTGGCGTTAATAAATTAATAAATCGATTGCCTTAAGCTCAAACCTCTCTTTGTGGATGCTGAACTGACATTGGTGAAAATGGAAGAGAAGGGAGGGGGGGTTTACCATTTCTGTCATCGTCGACACCAGACGCACTACTTTTAGAGCTGGCGGAACAAATAATACACAATTTGTAGCAAGTGTCGGGGAGACGACCTTCGGCTCACTCCATTCTTCCCGGCTGAAAATCATTGAATATCACTTGCGCTTCCGACATCACAATGAACAAGGTATAGTTCCGTTCCAGAATATCATACGGACGACGTCAAGAGATTGTTTGGTTTTAAATTAAAATATATCCTTTTCATCAGCCCATATCGACCAACGAACGAGTTCCACGGCAATGACTGTGCTGACAACAATTGATATGGAACCGCTTTTTTTGTTACTATACATATGTGCGTACGTGTGAATGTGTGAAAGAGCGAGGGATATTTTGCAGTTTCATTGAGCAAAATCGAACAATGGCTATTGACCATAAACAGAGAACACGATTAATTGCGACAGCTAATGTCACAATAAATTGTGGTAATTTATTTACGTCCAGACTTTGGAGTGAGTTGAGATTTTTGCTACTGATTTGTGCGTATCATGGAATAATTTTATTCTATTTTTGATTTTCTTTTGTTTTTAGGTTCGCGACATGATTTATACTATCAAAAAGAACAAATTGTACTGACATTGTAAACGAGTGACACATTCAAACAAAATTCATTTGGCATCCCTACTCCGCACGAAACTTCGGAAATGATTGATTTTATTGAATTTATTTATGGTTTCCTCTCCTACCCTGCTCATGGGATCATTCGTCTATTTAAGATCGAAGAAGATGTCGACGGTGGCTTTTCAACATCCTGAAAATCGTCTAAATTTAGAGAAGCTCTATTCACCGTCGTCAATGCTATCCTTTTCCCGGAACAGAATCGGCGGATCAACGAAATGTATATTTCCGAAATGAAATGTGTAATAAGAAGATTACGGCGACCACAGAAGACTGACTGATATTCCTTTTCCCGGGAAAAAGGGAAAACGTAATACAGGTAGCTACGGCTAAGCGCGGTGTCAATTTTAGCACCAACCCATGTTTTTCGGTATACCGACCACTACTGAGAACCGTGCCATTCGGAAGATACCTTTATGTCTCCCCAACACATGCATTCATCATCATCGTAGACGCCGTGGTTGAACGATGCTGAGCAGACGAAAACGATGACGATGTTCGAATACGAAGAAGCCATGCAAAAATGGGAACTTTGCCGGTTTCCTGTGCCATTCCTATTGAAACCGACTCTAGCGATAAGATATGTAAAGCCACCAACAAAACGGAGAGGTTGCAGGATGATGTGCGAAGGAGAAATTCTCCGCCTTTTCAGTGGTTCTTTGCATTCAGTAGTGCATGCAGTTTTGCATATGAATGATATCGAATTGAAAAGCGAACGATTTGGAGATGCATTTACAAATGTAAAGATCAAAAATACAAAGGAATGATGCATACTTCTGCCTCCTATCGATAACCGGTTAATAAGTCTGACTGAAGTTAAATCAATTTATTCGATATGATATTTGGAATCGATCATCGTAAGAAAAATCTTTCCCTGCTTCAGTGTCTTTCAGTGCTAATTTGAACAACAGAAACCGGAAGCAAAGTATATAACCCGTGAACTCAAGATTAGGGCCAAAAATCCATTTGAAAACAATGACTTTAAACGTTGATTTCTCACGAATCACGTCAATCTTTCTATATCCAGCTACTCCATGTGGTAGAACTTACATTCTTCTACCAGATGCTGCTTTTATTTCACGAGAGTGATTTAAGATTCAAGGGAAAGCGACCTTTAAAATCATTGTTTACAAATGGCTTTTGGGCCCTTGACATGAATTACAAAAACAACGTTGCAAACCTTAGGGTTGAATTTTGTTGGGTTCTTACCACATCACACATCACATCATATTAAATGACCACGATCGATACCCAGCTCGAGTGTATTGCTGCAACTCTGGTAGATGGTATAACCTTCCCGTCGATCCATTCCAACAAACCTTCTTCAGGGCTACATTGACGAACTTGTGGCCCTCAATAAATCGGAAGGAATGTGGTTCAGGGTCCCACGCTGGAACGAGGACCATGGAGAAAAGATGTTATTTTGAGCCGCACCTTACATCTAGAAAAGGAAAGGCTGCAACATTCAAAGAGAGCATCCCTGTCAGCATACGCCCAAGTTCACACCGGGGTAACGTTTGCATTAAAAAAAAAAGAACAAAAATTACCGAATTTTCATGGGTTTACCTTCACCCGCAATGACGAATATACCCATGCAGCATCAATCATAGTAACCCATGAGACAGCAGACAAAACTTGACAACTCTATCAGTCGAACTCTAATCGTGATGGTAAAAACAGTGAAGCAACTCCATTCAAAAGTGTGCGCGTTCAAAAACGGACATCATGCGGCACTTTGTGGACACCGGATACCATTGGCGTAACTACTGAGGGTGCCTAGGGGGCTAGGCCCCCTCCAGAATTCTGCAGCCCCCCCCCCAGGATTTTTCCCGAAAATATTTGAAATGAAACACTATTCATAATCTCTACGGAGTTGTACGGATTTTTTTCCCAGTATAAGTTGTTTCCCGGAATGCATTTCCCAGAGGTAATTTTCTAGAGGCCATTTTTCGGAATGACTAATTTTCCAAAACGGATCTCTGTCCTCATTTTTTTCGGAAAATGTATGCTTTCCTGAAACCATTTTCCAGGGGACTTTTCCTAGAGGTTATTCCCCGGGAATCATTTCCCAGAAGCCATCTTATGGTCCTTCTGTTTTCGGGAAATTGATTGTTTTCCGGAAACTATTTTTCTGATGCTATTTCCCACATGCCATTTCTCATGACCAATTTTCCAGAGAAGAACTTTGTCCTTCTTATTTTTGGGAAATAATTACTTTCCTGAAACCATTTCTTAGAGCCCATTCACCAGACGCCATTTTCCTGAGTTGATCTTTGTCCTTATTTATCTTCAGGAAATTATATTTTAAGTATTTTAATTTACTGAATTTGGTGATAACAAACTTCATCAGAGTTTTAGAATTAAGTGGTTTCCTCGACTTTTTTTGTAAAATTTTATTCATTAATATTGGGGAAAATCTGGCGGAACGTGAGACTTTCTTTTATTTGGCGGGATACTTTTAAGTGGTGGGACCATCATCATCATAAAGCTTGCTTCAGATAAAATTGGAACAAAAACAATTGCCTGTATTTCAGTTATTTATTATTGAATTCAAGATCTTTTTTATACAAATGTAGCGTTTTCTTCATACTTTTAAGAAAAAAATACGGATAAAATTATTCGTCACGGTTTCGAAGGAATTCTCGAATTTTTTCTGTAACACGGCTCATTAGGCGGCGCACACCTTCTTCGTCCATCGTTTTAGCTATCTTATTCCACCAGGTCTTCATCTGATTGATGTCTTTGACAACCTTTCCCATTGCCTTGAGTCTCCTCTTCATGATTGCCCAGTATTTCTCAATAGGGCGGAACTGGGGGCAGTTGGGTGGGTTAAGGTTTTTCGGAACAACCTGGACCCTTTTCTCTGCATACCATTCTGTGAACGACTTTGCTGTAATGACAGCTTGCCAAATCTGGCCAAAACATTACGGGATGGTCGTGGCATCGAATGAACGGCAAAATTCGTTTTTGGAGACACTCTTTTGGTATAGTTCCGACGTCATTGTCTTATTTGTAACGAAAACTTTCGTTTTTTTGCCACAGCTGCAAATGCCCTGCCAAATCATGAATTTTCGTGCAAATTTGTCGGCAAAAACAAATTTAAATTTGGCTGGAACATCCCCCCGAGCCGTTGCCAAGTAAAATTTTTGACCTGGGATTTGCCCGAAGTCAGCCTTGACATAGGTTTCATCGTCCATCAGAAGACACCCGTCGAACTTGGTCAGCACCTGGTCGTATAGCTTCCGAGCACGGATTTTGGCCACACTATTCTGTTTTATGGTCCGATTTGGCTGTTTGCTAGATCGATACGACTTGATTTCTTCCCGGAGTCGAGTTCTCCTCACGGTACTATGGGCAGCACCGAGTTTTCTGGCCAAATCACGGTCCTACAGATTGGGATTCCTCTTAATCGTCTTCAAAATCTTACCACGCAGTTTCCGGTCGACAGTTCCACTCCGACGATTGGCTTGAGGCTTCCGAATCGTCGTCAATGTTTCCTTATACCGTTTGATAGCGCGCCATACGGTATTTCTGGGCAATTTCAGCTGTTTAGCTAGCCTAGATGCAGACCACAATGGATTTTCCAAATAACTGTGCACAATTTTTTCCCTTCTTTCGGCTTCCATGTTGATTGTTTACAAAGTCAGTCGATTTGCTGAATGTCAAAAATACATACGTGAAGCTGACAAAATTCCCGACACGTGGGCGCCAAGAACTTCCAAATCAGTCCACCAGGAGCGCCACAATATGAGCAAAAGTTTGTTCCAATTCTAAGTGATGATTCTAACCTGTTGAAACTATTATTTATCTATTCTTTTCCACAAATACTTTAATTAATTGATCATAGTGATGTCGCAATGCAGGACTCGTCGAAAAAAATATTTGTAATTTTCTAAGAATCGAACCATTTGAATACAATTCGAAGCTAAATATCCGAAATATACTGCTTGTAGAAACTGTGTGCTCCCATCTGCATTCACTTAGTAGAGACAGAGTTCCGATTATTTTTTTTAAACGCTTCTCAATATTTCTTTGGAAATTTTATCAAAATTACCTTCACATTTCTTATAACAGTTGTCTTAAATTTATTCTTAAGATTTCTTCAAATAAGTTGATTTTCAATCAAAAGGTTCTATTTGGGGCTGGAATAGGTCCATTCTCTATATCAGCACTCGAAGGATGGGTTGTGCTGAAATTTTGACAGGAACTCAGAAGTGATTGAATTTCCTGAATTTTAAACTGTTTAGAAATTTCGAGACAGTCTTCAAAATTACATCTAATCCACCAGCTTAGAACATTTTAAAAACATCTATTTTCTTTTAGGAAATACAAAAATTTCAAAACAATGAATAATTTTTCCGAAGAATTCATTCTTGTAGAACTATTCAATTTTAAATTATTTCACAACTAAATTTCTGCCATTCATAGAAATGAGAAGAAAAAATTAGTATTGGGGTTTGGGAAAACTTGACGATCCATACAAAATATTTTTAAGGTCCATACAAAAAACGTCACAAGGGAGGGGGGAAGGGGGGTAGAAAAAGTAATTTTTTGCGTGACATAATTATTGGACGTTCCCTTATCAGCTCAAATCCTCTAAGATTCAGAGATTTCTTGTTTCCCTCAAATTATTTCACGTGTTATTAGTATATATATATATATATATTATATATATATATATATATATATATATATATATATATATATATATATATATATATATATATATATATATATATAGGTATCAAGGCTCTATTTATTGATTTATAATTTATTTCGTCCATAATTTATACTAAAGTGGCGACCAGATTGATTCAGATAACAGAAACTAGAAATAAATAAGGATACATAAAAATATATATTAAAGTAACGCAGTGTTGTTCCTGCAATCCAAGGATTCTGACAAGTTCTCTTTCACCAACCGTTCTTACATTATTCTATTTAAAGGGAGCTAGTAATGGCGCTATGACCATAGGCCATAGAAACCTAGGACTATACTTAATGCTTAACTTAACAACTTAACCTTTTTAGACTAAATGCTCCCAACGACCATTCTTAAATAAAAGTTTGTTCTGTACACCAAATAGGACACTCTTTTCAACTATTCTCTCCGACTATTCATTTCCTTTTTCGTTTGATATCAACTGAAGGCTACGTGGGTTTCCCGGGTCTTCTTAAGGTAGATACCAAATCCTCCCTATCTCCAACGGTTGCATGGACGTAGCCAGGTGAGCGATTGAGGAGTGTCTTCGTGGAGATTATTGAGTGAAGAAACGTATTAAAGGGTGATACGGTCAAAATTTGGTCAAGGGAAAACGCGTGTAAATCGGTGAAATCGTTTATTTAAAAATCAAAATTAAATTTCTTTTTCGGGTTCAATTAGTATAATATTCAGGAAAAATATTCAGTTAGGCTTCCGCTTTCTCTCCAAATCCGAATTGCCGGGCCTCACGCTTGACCCCTGCCATCAGATTTTGTACAGCCACCTTGTCCACCTTCTTCGCCGCAGAAAGCCAGTTTGCCTTGAACTGGCTGCTCGTCCTTAGCAGTTTTTTTGGTCTTCTTTAGGTTCCGCTGGACAATAGCCCAGTATTTCTCAATTGGGCGGAGCTCTGGCGCGTTGGGAGGGTTCTTTGTCCTCGGGAACCACCTGCACGTTGTTGGCGGCGTACCACTCCATGGCCTTTTACCGTAATGGCAAGATGCCAAATCCGGCCAAAACAGCACGGAACAACCGTATTTCTTCAAGAAAGGCAGCAGACGTTTATTCAAACACTCCTTTCACGTAAATTTCTTGGTTGGACAGTCCTGAAGCAGTGAAAATGCTGCTTTTCTGCCACAGGTACAGATGGCTTCTGCCAAACCAGATACATTTCTTTGCGAACTTTGACAGTTTTCTGTGTGCTTGAAAATACCTGCTACCTTTCCCCTTCCTTTTGCCGTATAAAACTCCTGTCCCGGAAGCTGCTTGTAGTCGGCTTTGACGTAGGTTTCGTCGTCCATTACCACGCAGTCAAACTCCGTCAGCATCGTCGTGTACAGCCTCCGGGATCGCGCTTTGCCGTCGTATTTTGTTCATCATCGCGATTTGGAGTCACTACCTTTCTTGTAAGTCGATAGTCCGGCTCGTTTTTTGTGCCCGGGATGCACGGTTGTAGAAGATACACCCAGCTTATTTGCGGCATCCGGAGAGATAGGTTAGGGTTTCGCTTGAAACTACCGGCAACTCTCTTTGTCGTCTCAGCGCGGCTTCCGGTTTTCGATTTCCCCGATCCAGACTTCCTTGGCTGTCGACAAACGTTCCTCAAACACTTTAATTACATTTGTAACGGTTGATTTGGCAACTTTGAAGCGATTTTGCCAACGTTGCGTGCGAGTAGCTCGGGATTTTCGCGATGCGCCAGCAAAATTTTGATACGCTGCTCTTCTTGCTTGGACGGCATTTTGACAACTGAAGAGTGAATTCCAAAATCAAAATAGGAGCAACATTCTACACACACACACCTTCAAAATGAGGGGTGTTCAGGTTTTTTTAAATGCAAAATTGAAAGAAATACGTCAAGTTGATCATGACCAAATTTTGACCGTATCGCCCTTTAGTAAATGTTTTCGTCTCATGGTT